>VZRH01007259.1:1545086-1610945 GCA_013397555.1 Urocynchramus pylzowi | reverse complement strand
AAACACAAAAAAAATTATAAAAAAAAAAAAAAAAAAAAAAAAAAAAAAAAAAAAAAAAAAAAACCAAAAAACCTGAAACCAAACTAACAAATTGAAAGGCTTAGCTATGTAAAACAGCATTATTGTTAAATCATATTATAGCCGTGCTTCTTGAAGAAAACATGGGACCTTTAATATATGTTGCTTCCATGTAAAAGCTTTAGTTTTTTGTCTCTTTAAAATGCTGTCTGTGCACTGCCCTGCTCACTTACCTGAAAGCCTTGAGAGCAGTTTGGTTACTGAGTTTAACCATACTAAAGATCATGATGTGCAACAGAAGACTAGTTACAGTGGTTGAGTGGGGATCATTCCTGATCCTGCCTCTGATTTCTTGTCTTCACCATTTCCTCTTTCTAAGACAGTTACATTTCTCTTGTATCTGGAGGATAAATGCAAGCCCAACAAGGTGCCTTTAAAGATGTGTTAGCAGCAGTGCTGTAGAAAATTGTAACAAGTTGGCAGTGCCTTTTTTCTAGGTGTGATGATGGGGGGGTTTTTGTGAGCAGTCTTACTGGGGGATTAGGAAATAGATTTGTTTAATGTCAGTTGATCTTGTGGTGCATTTTGGTAACACCGAGGTAGTACTGGCCCCTTTGTGTCATATATTTACCTGTTCTCTGTATGTTGCTTGTGTACATTTGGGAAGGCTTTCTTTTTCCTTTAAAAGAAAGTGTGACTGCTATAGATAAGGCTGTTAGAAGAGCAGAGAACTAGAACAAAAAAGAAAGTCTGGGTAAGAAATTGATGTTGTCATTGCCAACTCTCTGCTTTTGATCCTAATTTCCACTCTCCAGACTCAAAATGCTCACAAGCATAGCTGAAGAGACAGTATGCAGTGGCTGGGGTAGGAGCTGCTGAAGAGGGGGAGAACTCTAAAGCTTCTTAAGCCAGCTTTGCTTGGAAATGCTGGAAATTGCATACTTAGTTCTGTAGTTTTTATTGTTTGTAGTGCAGCTATGAAAGGTTGAATCAATTAAATGTGCAACTTACAAAAAAGAAAAAAACATCTTCCTGAAAACAGTGGTTTTGGTTTGCTTTTCCATTTTACAGTGTAGAAGATAGTCTGAGCACAGGTACAAAAGTCCTGAGGTTCCAGAAACAGCCAGGATAAAGTAGGAGTCTGTTCAGCTGACTTGGCTTACTGAGAAAAATCATAGTAACCGATTGCATGTGCAGGCAAACTCATACCCAATCCAGATATTCTTACTCTGCCTGTTGGTGTGCAGGAGGTTCCACAGAGGTCTTCCCACCTCAGCTCATTTCCAGAGTGCTCTCAGGTGTGCTTTGGGCAGTGGCTGCATTCACCAAATGGTAATAACTGTGGCATTTGTAGATTCCAGAATTTGACAACTTGTACCTGGACATGAATGGCATTATACATCAGTGTTCCCATCCAAATGATGACGATGTCCACTTCAGAATCTCAGAAGATAAGATTTTTGCCAATATTTTTCACTATTTGGAAGTACTGTTTCGCATTATTAAACCAAGAAAGGTTTTCTTCATGGCGGTTGATGGAGTAGCTCCAAGAGCAAAAATGAATCAGCAGCGTGGGAGACGTTTTAGGTAAGAAGATCAGTTCTGACTCTGTCTTGAGGATAGTAAACACTTAAAAGAACCCACTTTTCATGGAATGTGTGCCATGAAAAGTAGAAGAGATGGTGAGTGGTTGTGCCTTTGACAGTAGTTTTAATTGAATGAGGGTAACTACCTGTAAAATGTTAAAATCAGGATTCCAAAAGGAAAGTTTTATTGTTACGTAAATTTTTCTCTGTGTATTTAGCACTTGGTGACAATGGGAGCTTTTTTTTATGAAATTTTCTGTGAAACAACTCTGCAGTGGAGCTCTTGCAGACGTTTCCAAATGCTTCATAACCCGTGAGAGTCTTTGGTATTTGTGAATACTAGTTCTAGTATACCTGTTTGGTAGCTGTAGTGGAAGTCATAGAAAAAATCAAGTTTCTGATGAAACTGATTTCTTATTGATACCAGTTACCAAGCTAGCTCAGATACAGAGCTACAAGTAGATTAAGAATTTCAGTAATGTTCTGGGAGATTTGGAAGGTTTTTTAAGATTGCTATAAGGAAAAATAGCCAGTGCTCTGACAGTACCGGGATGGTGAGTCAAATGCAGCTTAAACAAGCTGCAGGAAAGGAACAAGAGAAAACATTTTCAAGCAGCTGGATTTTTTTTGTGGTTTAGTTTTTGATGTAATTTTTTCTTTGAGGAATAAAGGAGGTTGAGAGGAAGCAGAGATTGAGAGTTCTGAATAGGAAATTGTAGCAGAATTGAGGGCCAGGCAAAAACCTAAGACTTTGGTGGTTATTTTATTTTTGGTTCAGAAGTGTTTAGGAAATTCTTGGCCAAGAAAGTCTGGCATGATGTTTGGCAATTTCTCCATTACTGGGCATGGTCAATTGTTCACTCAGGACTCCCTTGGAATTCCATACCTGTTGCTTTGTTTAACTATGTTACAGTTATTGTTCTAGGGTAGCATTTTCAGATGTTTAGATAACAAATATTCCTGTTGTTTCAACATTAATAGCCATTCATTGTGATCAACAATTGTATGATCACCTGGGCAATCTAAATACTAACTGCATTTGGATAGTAGCAGTTTGTCACATTTCTATGAAGAAAGTGCTACTTTTAAGCCACCTTAGTTGTATCAGAAATAAGTTCAAACTCTATTCAGGAATTCAGTTTCTCTCCTTTTTTATTTTTTAAGCACTCTAAATAATCAACTATATTTACTTTGTCAAAAAGCTGTACTTAGGATATAAACATTTGAATAAGATTTGTTCTCTACTCTCTCTCCGATGCTGTTTTGTTTTAGATCTGCAAAAGAGGCAGAGGACAAAATAAAAAAGGCATTGGAAAAGGGAGAAACTCTCCCTACAGAAGCCAGATTCGACTCCAACTGTATTACACCAGGTAAGATAACTTGTCAGTTACTTAAATTTAAGTGTTTATGGTTTTTCATCTGTATTTTGGTACTATTTTCCTATCTTTAGATGTTTTTTAAAAAATAGAAGACAGACTCAATAAAGGCTTAAGTAAGTTTGTACAAACGTTTTGGTAACATTTAGTAGATTGGAATACTGTCACATTCTAAAAATTTTTTACAATACTATGTAAAAAGTGAAATGTGTTCGGAAAGAAACCAGTCATCCCCTTCATCTCTGGCAGAAGTTTTATTTGTTGGCATTTTTTTAATACTTCTGATATGTAAATGCAAACTAGTGAAAAACTTTAACTTAGGTTTCTGTTTTCAGGAACTGAATTCATGGCCAGATTGAATGAGCATCTTAAGTATTTTGTAAATATGAAGATTTCCACAGACAAATCCTGGCAAGGAATAACAGTCTACTTATCAGGCCATGAGGTCATATTTTCTTACTATTGTATTTTAAATAAATTTTTTTGTACAGAATAATACTTACTGCTAATTTTTTTTCTTGTGTGATTTTTTTTGTTTGTTTGTTTTGGTGTCCAGACTCCAGGGGAAGGTGAGCATAAAATTATGGAGTTCATCAGATCAGAAAAAGCAAAACCCCATCATGATCCAAACACAAGACACTGTCTCTATGGCTTAGATGCTGACTTGGTATGTGCAATTAAAATAATACAAACAACAGAGATTTGTCAAGTGTCTACATTTTTGATGTCTTCCTAAGCTCATAGGATTTTAAAATGGTTTGAAACAAGCATGTAATTTTGTATTCCTGCAAACTTTTGAATTTGTAATGAAACCAAACATCGAAATTTCTTTATACTGCTTGAAAGGTTTAAAAAAAATTTAAAAAGTAAGATCTTTCTGATATCTCTTTGTAATAGATAATGCTGGGATTAACAAGTCATGAGGCACACTTTGCGCTCTTAAGAGAAGAAGTCAGATTTGGTGGTAAAAAGACTCAAAGGTGAATTGATTTAACTTTACTCTTATTTTATTTATGATGAAATTAAATCAAAAACATACTGGGTGACTAAAATAGGTGTGCGTGGTGATTTGGGGTTTTTTTTATTGATTGCATAGTAATTTAATGAAGTCTTAGTTTATTCCTTGGGTTAGAATAGTCATGAAATTAGAGAAATCAGTGTGCTGAATTGTGCATTTGAATTGGTTTACATGAAAAAATTATGCTGTCAGAACAGCTGATAAAACATCCTTAAAACTGTGGTGTGTTTTACTTTTTTCTTCATGTAATAATGGAGCAACCTGGACTGTATTGACATTGTTTCCATAACTGTGTTATGCAGATATTAACTTTCTAAAATGTGTGTGTGTGTGTATATATATATATATATATATCTGAGGTTTTGTGCATAAACGTAAATTACTAGGATAATTACTAAAATAAACTCTCTTGAAATGGCTGGGTAGGTGCTCTTATTCAGGGTTTGCCAGTTGAAATAACTTGTGCTCTATAAATAGTCAGAAGATGGTGACTTGTTCCAGATCTGTGTGTGTACCTGGAGCTGAAGTAATACAGGAATCATTTATAACTGTTACTGTGGCTGGGTTCCTTCTTTGAAGGACCTTAAGTATATATTGGATACATACAGGTAGAAGATGGGAGAGACAGAAATAAACATTTCTGACACTGAAAGGATTTTAGATAGCACAGGATAAGTCATAAATGTTTAGATAAATTTTTGCTAATAAAGGAATATTTTATTGACAAGGACAATATGGTGAACATCAGAAATATGCTTTCTTTTCAGTCTTTGCAGTCAACATTTCACTAATACTCACAGGTAGTGTTGGCATGCAGCACTACAATGTTTTTTAAAGACCTTACCTCTAATCAAAGTAAAACCTTGGTTTTACCTTTCTAAAAAATAAAATAGTGTGAAATAAGAGTGTGATTACTTTTTAAAAGATTCATTAGTGAAAGTATGAAATCGAAAGGCAAAGTGTTGTTTATTCCCCTCCCCCCCAGCATTGTTGCATGTTGTAATTTCTGAATAATTTTGCTCATTACAAGAATTTACTTCTGTAAGTTGCAGGAATTGCCTTCTGTCAATATTGTCACTGTTATGGATACTTACAGTTGGAAATTTGAAAATCCTAAAAATATGTACAAATTGATATCTCTCCGCAGTTTTTTTTCATTGAGAAAAATTGCTTTGTCTTATCAGGATCTTATCTTTTCAAGTCCAGTGCAATGAAGAGTTAGGGCAGAATGTCTCTAGAGTCTTATAACATCAACCTGATTGCCAAAGTTCTTTCATACCAATATGAAAATTGCATTTAAAAAATGACACAATTGATTCTGAAGCCCAGTGTAGCTCAGAGTTTGTCTTACATGAGTTTATCTGAAGGCTGCTATCACACACATCTTCCTCTTAAGATCATTTCTGAAATTTCCTATTTATGTATGAAGACACAAGTATTAATGCTGGTTTGCATTGGAGGTGGTCTCAGCTAGTTATAGTATCTACAAGGTGAAATAGTCCTTTATTAATTTAAAATGCATCAGTTAGCTCATTAATCTTTTGGTTAGGTATTAACTGATTTGGGGCTAATGTTGGCTTAGGGCTTTTATGAGTAGTTTTAGCAAAGAGAAAAAAGGAAGGCAGAATATGTGTTGACTATGCCATAAACAGCAGGTTTGTTATTCTTCTAGTGCTGCATTGAAGCCACGAAATAATACATACAGAGCATGTTTTCAAGTTGAGCATAGTCATCTCTTACAAGAAGCATTTCAAATGACTACAAATGTAACCCAGCTGGTTTAGATGGATATCTGTGTACTCTGTTCTTATTCAGACTAGTTGGAAAATACCTTAAAATGATGAGGCTTGGTGCCAAGTTAGGCTAGTTTGTCTCTTTTTTGAGCAATGGGATAAGGATTTAGGAAATAGTTACTGCAGCATGGAACTCCACAAAGCTGTTCTCTAAGTTAGTTCTTCTCCATACAATCACGTCTGGTGTTTAGAAGATTCTACTGCAAAATTTTATTGGCCAAATCAGATTAATCCTAAAATAGATTCAAGGAAATGGTTATACATTACTTCTTCTACAAAGATACAATCCTAGTAAAATTTCTTGTGTTTGGGTAACCTTGGACTTATTAATATTAATGTTGAAAGTGTGTTTATAAATAATTAACTTGGTGGTTTGAATAATTTACAGAGTGTGTGCACCAGAGGAAACCACGTTTCATTTACTGCACTTATCACTGATGAGAGAATATATTGATTATGAATTTTCCCCAGTAAAAGTAAGTTCTAATGGAGCTGAGATGGGAAAAAGTGTGTGAATGTGTGAAGTCTTTATGCAAAAATGAGAACAAAAGTTATACTACTGAGTGTTGTTCTTTTTTTCCTCCAGGACAAGATTTCTTTTGAATATGATATTGAAAGGATAATAGATGATTGGATCTTAATGGGTTTCCTTGTAGGAAATGATTTTATTCCTCATCTACCTCATTTACACATTAATCATGATGCACTGCCGCTACTTTATAGAACATACATGGCTATCTTGCCAGAACTGGGAGGTGAGAAAACTAAGTTCACTTGTGGAAAGTAGAAGCATTAACACTGTTGTATTTGTGTTTATTGACCTTTTTTTCACATAAGAATGTTTAGCATTTACTACACTTTCCTTAGAGAGGCAGCAAGATTGCATTTTATTACCTGTGCATCATTTAAATGCAAATCTTAAAATTGTTTAATTGTTAGTTCAAAACCATACTTAATTTTCTCAACAGGTTACATCAATGAAAATGGGCATCTGAATTTGGAACGTTTTGAGAAATATCTTGTAAGATTGTCAGATGTAAGTAACTTTGAAATTTATAGAATGTTGAATTTAAACTCAGTATGGTACCCTAAAATACACCATACTGTAGTTGTAATGAACTGTTAAATGGCTGTGTTTTACAGGTGGTTTAATCAGCTGTTTTAGCATTGAACAGATGGAATCCAATCAGTTGTTGTCTGATCTTATAGCATAAGAGGAAAAAGATTGAATCATTTGATCTGTGCTTTAGCCAGCACAGTGATTTTAATACTGTAAGTCAAATGAGGATTCACCAGTAGAATCATGGTACTCACTTCCCATCAAAGTGTGTGGCAGTATCAGGTAAAGCTGGTTACAGCAGGTGCCAGTAATGCCAGGGATGTGGGTTCAGTCCCTCTAGAGCAGGTGCCAGTAATGCCAGGGATGTGGGTCCAGTCCCTCTAGAGCTATTCACATAACAGTTGGACTCAGTGATCCTCGTGGGTCTCTTCCAGCTCAGAATTGTCTGTGATTTCTGTGTATTCTTAAAGCTTAGTGCAGGCAGGGATGTTCTTTGTTTTCCCCTGCTAGTAGTTTCCTGTGGGGTAAGCTATGTCTGAAGGTCTTGGAAGGGAGAATTGTTTCCAAGTTTTTTATGAAAATATGGTCAAGGAGCATCTCTGAGAGGCAGGCATCAGTGTTGTTCATGAACTAACTGGTGTACAGAAGGTAATCTTTTTAAGTGCTGGTGCAGTAATCCATTCTAGAGATGGGGTAAGGTATAGGCCATATAGAAATGGAAAGGATTAAACCTTCTGCTGAACTTGGAAAGAGAGAGATCATCTGTTGTCCCTGCTTCAGCCTTATTTTCTGGTTCTTGGATAGAGCTGTGAAAGTGTTAGATCTGTGGCACAAAGCTGTATTAACCAGACTATGTATACTGCTTCTAGAGTTGATAGTGAAGTGTAGAAGTTATGTTACACCTTGCTGCCTTACTGAAAGAAAACAAAAATATGGCTTGGCTGTATGTTACATATTGCTGAGAAAAAGGATTTTTAGTATTATTCTGATTACATGTATCTCTAGGGCAAAATGTTTATGTACAGATGACTCTAGATGTCATCTAATGCACATACTAAAAAGACATTGTTAATCTGGCATTCTAAATTTTACATCCCTCAAATATTTGCAAACTTGCTTTAATCTCACAGTTTGATCGTGAACACTTCAGTGAAGTCTTTGTTGACCTAAAATGGTTTGAAAGTAAAGTGGGCAATAAATACCTCAATGAAGCAGCTGGGATTGCAGCAGAGGAAGCCAGAAAAAATAAACAAAAGAAACAAAAGGTCAGTGTTGTATATGCACAGTTTCAGAAATAAGAATGTTACCTTTTGCAAATCAGTAATTTAATCTTGGACAAATTAAGTGGCATAAACCTCTGTTTTGAGATTTTTTTCAAACCAGAAAAGGTAGTAATTGTAACAGTTTTCATTCTGCCTGTATGCATTGCTGGTTGTGAGTGCTGAAATGGTTCATTCAGGGGCAGGTGCTCCTGATTTTTAAAGTCTCGTAAACATGTATTTAATGCTTTGCTGTTCTTCAGATGCAGCAGAACTTAACTTTTGTGTGTGTTGTGATCAGACCTGCTGTGCTTCATAATCTTAATTTTTAATGCATAGTCTGCTGGAAGTTCCATATATTTCAGATACACCGATATAACATTCATGTATGTCTTGGTATTGGCTAACTACTGGACAACAAATAGGGAACGAGCAGTTTCATTGGTGAGGTATCTGAGATCAGTATTAAACTTGCAGTTCTAGATATAACCAATTAGTAAGAACCAGCACCTTGTGTATGTGTGTACTACTACATAACAGTATCCTGTCTCTGCCTTAATCAAGTTCCCCTCCACCACTTCCACTGACTGCCCTTCACTATATGCTTCAGCAGGGTGTAGAGTAGCAGGAGAAAATATCTTTTCATTTAATCTGTCTTTATATATTGTTATCCTGTTCTTTGTGTACAGAGCAATTTTGGAAAGAGTAGCATTTTGGAACACAAATATTCAGGTATTTTTTGAGTAGTTAACATCTTGAGACTGCTCCTTTTGTCTGATCTGTCCTTTTTTTCTGCTTAAATAATATTCTTGAAGCAATTGTAAGAGAAGGAAATGGAATTTATAATAAATAATATTTGTACATTTTGAGTTGCAAGTTTTGAGTGGGGTTTGTGCATATTAACCTGTATTTTTACATTATCTCAAATCTTAATTTAATAGGCTCAGGAAAATTCTATATCTTTAGCTGCTTTAGAAAAAAATGAAGGTGAAATGACCCCTAAAAGTAAGTGCAAATAATTTTTCCATACATATATAACAAAAATGTGTGTATAGATTTCATAGAACTGTAAGAATTGCATGTTAGAGATGAGCTTAATCTGAGTGCAAGACATGTAGTCATCTGTTGGGCAGTGGAACTGCTCTGGTGGGAGTGAGTGGGGCTAAAGCTTTAGAGGTGCTTATTCCCTGCCTTGTATTTCCATGATGAGTTAAAGGAATTAATGAACAAACCTTCAACAATATTAATGTTTTGATAATTGTATGCATAGGTATTTTCTTAGATGGGGGGACAGGGGAACAGATTTTTGTATGGCTTTAGGATTTTTGGTGGTGGTTGGTTTTAAACTCATTCTACTTGTAGAAAATGTTTCTTGCTCATGTTTTGAAATTAATTGTCAAAAATGTATGAATATTACTACATTATATTAGATTATGTTGCTGAACATAATTAAATTTTAAAATTCATTTTAATGTTTTCTCAGATTTTTTTCTGGTGGCTTATCTTACCTTTTCTGTTCTTGTACTTGGGCTAAAAAAATGGGTTGCCTGTCTTAAAAATTCCAGAATTTCTCTGGGTAAAGATTTTGTTTGATTGTTTCATGTTACTTTCAGTGCAAGGAAGGTGTGAGTACTTATAGCATTGAATTGAGGAGTAAAGTTAAGGCATTATGTCAGAAGTTAATGTTTTCAAAACTTACTGTAGTAGAGAAGTGAATGTTAATCCTTTTTTTTCATGATTGGTTTTCCAGCCTCATTGGAAGATGAACCAGAAGATGATGATCTGTTTGAAACTGAGTTTAGGCAATACAAAAGAACGTACTACATGACTAAAATGGGTGTAGAAGTAGTGTCTGAGTAAGTATATACTACTTTTTTTATTCCCAAATGCTGACGACAAGTCTTTGTAGGTACATATTAGAGACATACATTTGTAAATATGTATTAGAGACATTTTTCAAGAGTGTGTAGTGACAGGAGTAGGCATAGTGGCTTCAAACTGAAAGGGAGTAGGTTTACATTAGATAATAAGGAAGAAATTCTTTACTGTGAGCATGGAATGGCACTGGAGCAGGTTGCCCAGAGGAGTTGTGGGTGTCCCATCTCTGAAAGTGTTCAAGGCCAGGTTGGATGGGGCTTTGAGCAGTCTGGTCTGTGGAAGGTGTCCCTGCCCATGGCAGGGGGTTGGAACAAGATGATATCTAAGGTCCCTTCCAACCCTCAACATTTTGTGATTCTAATAAAAGACAGAATATTCATCCCATGTCAAAAGCAGAGAACACATGGCAGAGTACTGCAGTGGTGATGATTTTGCCTAATGCAGCAAGAGCTGCAAATCAAGTTTTCTGTAATAAGTACTAGAAGACCAGAGAAGAAATGAATCTAGAAAATCATGGTATTATTAGGTTCCCAAAATATTCTGTCTTCATCCCTATGTACAAGGTGCCAAGTATTTTTTATATACCAGTGAAAATGAGAAAACTAATAAGTATCTTTGCTTTTTCTTTTAAGTGCCTTCTTAGCTGATCAAGCTGAATGTTATGTCCAGGCAATACAATGGATTTTGCATTATTATTACCATGGAGTTCAATCATGGAGCTGGTAAGAAAAAACATGAAATGAGAGACTGCTGAAAGATGGAGTGGTATTTCACCTTCTGTGCTGGGAACATGGAATGTCGTTTGGTTTGTTTGTGATCTGAACACTGCTGTGCTCTATTTAAATCATGTAACTTAGGGGGTTTTTTACCCTGCAGGTATTACCCTTACCATTATGCACCTTACCTGTCAGATATTCGCAACATCAGTGAACTCAAAATCAGATTTGAACTTGGAAAACCTTTCATGCCGTTTGAACAGCTTCTTGCTGTACTTCCAGCAGCTAGCAAAGATCTGCTACCTAAATGTTACCAGGTAAGATATAGAATTAAATTGCATTATCTATCTACTGCTTACTCAGTGTCTGCTTTATTTTATTTTACTCTCTTCTTGGTGGCTTTGCATGTCTTGTTAATTAAATTCTATCTCAACATTTTAGGTATATGATGAAATATTCTACTTGTTACTATTTGTAGTGCATTGTAAAGTTAGTAATAAATACAAAATACTACATTTGCTAAGCAATTTCCAGCTAGGATTGTTAAATGTTTCATTCCTGTACAGCATTGAATTGGTTTTAATACCAGCATTCCTTTGTGTCTTCCTACAATTAGTGCTAAATTGCCTTTGATATCATCTCTATTGTATTTTCTTAGCATTTGATGACTAGTCAAGACTCTCCTATTATAGAATATTATCCACCTGATTTTAAAACTGACCTGAATGGTAAACAGCAGGAATGGGAAGCTGTAGTATTAATCCCGTTTATTGATGAGGTAAGTTCTTTCAGCATCTGCTGTCCATAAAAGCTGCATTACAAGACTTCTGAATTTCTTCATTAATCAACAGTTAGACATGCAATTAAGTGGAAGTTTAAATTAACACTTGATAAGACCACAGAAAAATACAAGTGTTTGCTGCTTGGAGAGTAAGTCTAGATTAAGTTACCACTAGCAAAGTTAGTTTTATGTGGCAGAAGTCCTAAGTAATGGCTGTGGACTTGGTGTTGTTAATATTTTTAATCAGCTATTCAAATATTTTGGTTCAGTTTCTTTGAGAAAAATACTCTGTTCCTATGTACATATAAAATAGAGAATAGCTGTAGGAAAAATAAAATAAACACTCGAAAAAAAGGAAGGTATTTTGACAGGAAATCCTTCACATGAACACCAGTAATAGGGAAGCATTAGTGGAGAGCAATAAAATAGTACTTTGCTTTTGCACGTAGGATAACAGTATCAGACAAGGCTACCCTTTGGAAACAGGCTTGCAGAAAGATGATTATTCTCTATGGTAATTGTTCAGAGAGCATTTTTATCAGGGACATGAGAAAGGGTGAGGCTGCAGCTGGACAATGAGCACATAGGGTATCTGGATTTCTCAGGTTACTTTCCCAGTTTAGTTTTTTCCATGCTAATTTTTGTTGCCAGTGTCACACGTGCTAATTCCTCTAAAATTTAGAAACGACTGCTGCAGGCCATGGAATCCTGTAATAAGGGCCTAAAAGAAGAGGAGAAACGAAGAAACACTCACAGTGCTTGCTTGATGTACTGGTATGACAAAGATGCTGAGTTCCAGTACCTGTCACCATGGCCAGAGAAATTCCCTGCTATCGAACGATGTCACACAAGGTAATGCTGGCATAACTATTTAAGAGCAGGCTAAAAGTAGTTGGAGGATTTTTACTAACATTTTAACCAAACCTTGCATGTAAACTGAGAAATGAAAAATAGTGAATTAGATGTTGCCTGCTTTGGATGGTACAGTAAAGGTGTTTGTCCCTTCAGATGTTACTTTGCAAAACAGATGAACCAGTGCTAAGTTGTCAAAAACAATCCAGAGAATGACTAAGCTGTGTATGACAGAGGATGAGAGACTGGTACAGATATCTGATAAATAGTGATCATTTACTGGCATGCTAATTCAAGAGTGTTTTTTTTTAAATGTAAGGATTTGGATCCGGTGCAGGGAATTAAACACAAATTTGTTTTTCACCTTCTCACTGAAAGTAGCCAGCTTTATTTCACACAAACTGAAGATGAAATGGAAACATAAGCTTAACAGTAGTCAAACTTAGAGTAGAGGAGCAATGTCTGTTGCTGGATTACAGTTGGTAAAGAATGGACAGTTGTGAAGATGAATGATACCATATGGAACCATTGCTAGTTAGAATTCAGTAATTACAATTATTTAAAAGTGTGAGTTTGGCGTATATCCTGAAGTTTTTTGTCTTTTTCCTAATTAATAGTCTCTCTTCAGCAATAGCATGGGGTTTTTTATAGTCCTTTCTATATATTCCAAGTGATATAAATTAGTTGCTGGAAAGCAAAGGGTTTGTCAATTAATGAGTGAATGGGTAATGTTTTTTTCTAGAGGTGAAGGTCAGTCTGCACGAGCAAATGTTGTGCCACTTCTTTTTTAGGTATAAAACAATACCTTTGAATGCTTGGCATGTAGAAATAACCCACAATAAGATAACTAAAATCAACAAGAGTGCATTATATTTTTGTGGATTTCCTACTTTAAAGCACATTAAACATAAGGTAAAAGATTTTTCTCTTCCAACATTTCAAATGTATGTAGTAGATAACTATGTAAGAGCTCAAGTTTTATGTGCCGTTTTGTTTTTACCTAGTTCTATCTTAAAAAAAGTGGTGTACAAGTATTTCAGCAAAGCAGCCATGGAGAGAACATGATGTTGGAAATCATAGTTGATGACAACTCAAAGGACCAGGTAAGCATTCAGCTCCTAACAAAAGACCAAAACTGAAGAAAAAAAGCCCCACAGCTGGACAAAAGGCTTCTTGAAGAGTCTGAATTTGTTAAATGGTCAGATTTGAGGTATTAAAATGCTAAATTTATGTAGGAAACAGTCTAGAATTTTGGGTATCTGCTAAAATAATTTATCATTTTCCAGACTTCACAATATGAACTATCAGTGTGCTTAGTTGAGTTTCTGGCATTTAGATCTCTGTGGTAGCATTTAGATGTTCTTGGGTAAGGAGCTGGTGGTTAATGAATGGTATAAATGCAGGGGAACAGTCTCCAGACCAGTGGTGTTTGTCATTTGTCTAACAGAAGAGATGACCACTTAAAAAGAAAAAGTGTTTCCTTTTCATCAACAAAGCAGACTTTATGCCTTCCACTCTAATGAAGCTGTTTCATAAAGGAATTAGAGAGAAGAGTCAAAGTTATCGAATGACAAGTGCAGAACAGAAAAAATTTCAGAAATAAATAAAATAAGGGAGAGAGGAGGAAAACAATAGAATACGTGATTTTACAGTAGATGCACAGGGAGAGTTCATATTCAAGATACATGGCAAGAAAAATCAAATAAGCCAAATTAATTTATTAAAAAATAGCAGAGACTCGTTAGAAAAAAAGAAGATAATGTGAGACTGAATTTACAGATGCTAGCAAGTTGGGGACATAAAAGTTGTTCCTTTTTTTCAATGTGATATGTAAGTAAAATATAGCATACAGAATACCTTGGTAATCTCAAATGGTCATTTTGTTTATTGTGTCCCAGAGACAAAAATAGTTCTAAGTGATTTAAAAAAAGAAGTACTTAGCAAGTCTATATGAGACATACAAATTATCTCAGGTCTTCCAAGTAACACATGCAACAGGTTAAGGGCCACATTTTTAATCAGGAATTATGTAATCTGTATCAAATATATTTTAGTAAGATAAAATGAATTTTTTATTCTGCAAGAAAATCTATTATTTAACTACTGGAGATTTTATTGCAAAACCAGCTTGAAAATACTGTAACAAAAATCTTTTCGTATGTTAAACAGTTAGTAATAATACTTCTGGGGGTTTTTTTCAGATGGTAGAAAATGTTGCCAGTTTGGTACTTGGAAAGCGAGTTTTTGTTAACTGGCCCCACCTTGAAGAAGCCAGAGTTGTTGCAGTGTCAGATGGAGAAACAAAGTAAGAGTTACCTGATATGTAGTTCTTTGTTGTCTTACTGGTTTTTTTCAAATTAAGTTCCTTGGGCTGCACAGAAATTTTGATTTTATTGTAAAACTAACAACCAATTAGTCCAGATGTAACAAAGGCTGCTTGGTGAAGAATGTTTAACATAGTTCTGAGGTTTGGTTGCCTCTGTAGCAGTCTAGTCTTTCACTGCTTTGTTATAGATATAGGATCTTGGGAGAGCTCCTTCTTGCTTTTGAGGGAAAAAGGCATGCACAGAAATCCACACAGTGAACATTTCTGTGCAATCCTCCTTTATGAATAGCACATGTGCTGGTTTTTTTTATTAAAAACATGCTGTGTGGCCCATTGTGAAAAGGATAGAGAAAAAGATGCTGCAAGTCTTCAACATCTTTAACAAGTAATTTCTAACTATTTTCAGTTTTGCTCACAATTGGTTATGTCTAGGTTAATCTTACTTGGTTAAATTTCCTATCTGTCATAATATTCTCAAGGTTTTATTTGGAAGAACCACATGGCACACAGAAACTTTACATGGGAAATGCAGTGCCCCCAACTAAAGTGGCTTATGTTGGAGACAAGGAGCAAAGCTTGTGGGTAAAAGAAGTTCAAGGCATTTCAGAGCAGTAAGTAACTTCAAAAATTAAAGAATAGCTTTGCATTTTATGTCTTGGCTGTGTTTTGTTCCTTTATTACAGACCTAAGTAGCACAGAAGAGCTGCTGCATACTTGATGATAAAGGTTAATCAAGTCTGCATTAAATTTAAAACAACAACATAAAAGAGCTTATGTTGAAATTTCAGAATATATGGAGTCTGTTCTGAGGTAACTAAAGTTAGATGCTGTTACAAAAGAACTCTAAAATGAATGAGTTTCAGTATTTATTCTCCCTCTCAATTTTCTGTTCTGGTGTTAGCAGTCTTCAGTTGTATGAAGTATGTAGAATGAAGTAATACAGAATCAACTTGCAACTCAAATAGCTTAGCTTTGTTAAATTTGAATACAGCTCTTGCTCTTCTAGAGTGTGGGTGCTCAGTAGACTATTAATGAGTTACAGTAGTTTTGATGCCTTTTTGCTGGTCCTAAAATCATGAGCCAGACACAGTTATGTGATAAAAAGGGAGGGGTTACCTTTCTAAGGATCCTTAGGTGCCCAGCACACTAGATGGAAAGCACCTGAAGATGCTCCTGTAACATAAAGCACATACAATTTTTATGTGTTTAGCCAGTTAGAATAACTGAGAAGAATCCCCAGTTAGAGACAGAAGTGATGAGGTAATTCCCCCTCGGTTCAACCCTTTCTGAATTCCTCCTCCTCACCCCCCTTAGACAGGAGCTAAACTTTGTTTATGAAAATGTGTCTTGGAGAGCTGGTGTCAACCTTGGCTTCCCAGAGAATCTAATCTTGGACCTCCAGCATGGAGCTGCCAAGGAATTTATTTTGTCTTACTGTCTAAGAGTAGGTAAAATGCTAGCTATGAATACTGTGATAGGCTAGAGAGCTACAAATGTATATGTAAAGATTATAGAGACNTTAGGTGCCCAGCACACTAGATGGAAAGCACCTGAAGATGCTCCTGTAACATAAAGCACATACAATTTTTATGTGTTTAGCCAGTTAGAATAACTGAGAAGAATCCCCAGTTAGAGACAGAAGTGATGAGGTAATTCCCCCTCGGTTCAACCCTTTCTGAATTCCTCCTCCTCACCCCCCTTAGACAGGAGCTAAACTTTGTTTATGAAAATGTGTCTTGGAGAGCTGGTGTCAACCTTGGCTTCCCAGAGAATCTAATCTTGGACCTCCAGCATGGAGCTGCCAAGGAATTTATTTTGTCTTACTGTCTAAGAGTAGGTAAAATGCTAGCTATGAATACTGTGATAGGCTAGAGAGCTACAAATGTATATGTAAAGATTATAGAGACTATATAAAAGCAAAAAGGCAAAAATCAATCTGGCACCAGTTTGGCATTTCATTATCTGTCATTTGAGTCAACTGATTTAATTACCCCTAACTCTTCCACTGTAAAGATTAAATGTGCTTAAATTAATACTCTGAGCTCTGTAGTGGTGGCTGTGCAAGTGGTTGGGTTTAAGCAGTTGGTTGGTTTAAGCCATTTATTCTGGGTATTTTTTGTAAAACAAAAAGAAAACTATTAGAGTCCTTTTTTAAAGAGGGTTTTTTATTTTATTTAATTTTACTTCAATAAATTAATTCTACCCTCTGGGTTCAGTTCTGTTTATTGTAATCAAGCTAAATGTTCTGCTTCGTGTTCAGGTACCAGAGAAGAAAAGGAATAATTATCCATGAAACATCAGTAGTTGTATATGCTCAGTTACTCACTGGTAATAGATATCAACTAAAGCAAAATGGAGAAGTTTATTTGGAGAAGCAGTGGTCTAAACAAGTTCTTCCTTTTGTTTACCAAACAGTTGTCAAGGTAAATATACAAGTTCAGTATCTTCTCTGAATTATTTCAGACTCAGACTACGTTTTAAACTAAGTGTCTGTTTATATAAATTTTGTAATTATTCTACTGGAACTGAATGATATTTAAGATTACCACTCTTGTCTCTTTCATGTAGGATATCAAAGCTTTTGACTCTCGTTTTTCAAGCATCAAAACTTTGGATGATTTGTTTCCTCCTGGAAGTACAGCCTTCATGCTGGGATCTCCTTACTATGGCTGCATGGGAGAAGTTAGTTCCAGTAATTTTGTAATTTTTCCCTGTAGATTTTTTCTTTTTACATACCTAAAATAATCTAAGATGTTGTGTGTCAGTAGTGGCCATTTGCTAGCTGCAATTTGTAATCTAGGATTCAGTGGTGGTTCAGTCTGAGAAAGAGAGGGATCTTCTGTTTTCCCTGTTCTTCTTGCTTGCGTAAGAGGAAAAAGCAGAACTTGAATGCAGGATTATTTTTATTAGTTATTTGGGATAATACGTAAAGTTCCCATTTTTGTTATTCTCAGTCCTGAATTCCTTTGGTTTAATGCTGACTGATTTGGCTCTATGAGGAAGCAAACTACAGGTCAAGGCAAGGTGATGAAACCCAAAGCATCCCTGTGCCTACTGCAGCAAAATTGTTGATAAAGTAGAGCATGAGGTCTGTTACCCCAAGACTGCTGTTTGTTAAGTAGCACTTTTCTAGCTCTTGTAACCTATTGTGTTTCTCCCCAGGTTCACGATTCACATGATGTGATCCCAGAAGGCAGAATCCGGGTAGTTTTTAATATTCCATGTGAACCCCAGCTTGATACTTTAATACAGAACCAGCATGTGAGTGCTTCTGCTTTTCTAGTAAAAGCTTAAACAATGTATCAAATAGATTTTGCAGTGGTAAATGCCTTGAAGGGATGTTTCCATATCGTTCATTTGCCATTTGTATAAAAAATCCTTCAGACATTGCCAATATGTTTTGTTTGTTTGTTTTAAAGAAATATTCTGTGAAATACAATCCTGCATATGTTTTGGCCAGCCGTCTTGGAGTAAGTGGATATCTTGTCTCCAGATTTACAGGGAGTATCTTTATTGGAAGAGGATCAAAGAAGAAGTAAGTTTTTTTGAATTTTGACTGTAGAGAAGCTTCTAAATTCTGCTATAACTCTACGGAATTTTTGCTGTGTTTAAGTGCTGTTTTTATCAAGTGTACACTCTTGTGATTTGAAGCTTTCTTTAAAGTATATTTGCTTTAAACTAAGCTGATATGCAGCGCTTTTTTTCTATCAGAAGCATGTTTTAAATGTTTGTTTACTGGACAGTTCTGTTTGCTTTCATATTGTAGACAGACATAAAATTGACTTTTCTGGTTAGCTATTTGCAAAATCGACTTAGGAGTTTAAACTGACTTTGCCATACTGAGAATAAAAAAGTGGAATCAGGATCTAATTTCATTGTACTTGTTACTGCTATTATAAAGGGAGATTAATTGTACCTGTAGCTTCTTTTCAGTACTAGTTAAGACTGCTTAAAATACGTAAGGGAAGCAATCCATGTAGTCCTGTGAATTTCAAAATTGTGGTTCCTCTCTAAAGATATGGTTGATGGATGCCTGAGCATCTTCCTGTGATCTAAAGTGTACATTTCTTCCTGATGGATTGTTCAAGGACGTCCTTCTTGGTAAATGCCAGGTTGATTGTGGTTGATTAGATCTCAATTAAGGAAGAAATGTAAAATGTTTCCTACCCTCATTTGCAATGAAGTATAGGCACACAGGTGGACAGCTAGCATAGCACAGCACAGCTTTTGCCCTGTGACATTTACAGCTGACACAATGTTAACAAGTAAACAATACAATGAATTTAATTTTTCTGTGGTTTAAGTCTATGAATGCATGTTTATGAGGGTTTTTTTAATGCATGTAAACACATACACATATTGCAAGTTAATGAATTTTTTCTTATTTCCAGTCCTCATGGTGATCACAAAGCAAATGTGGGGCTAAACCTGAAGTTCAATAAGAAAAATGAAGAAGTTCCTGGCTATACTAAGAAAGTTGGAAATGAATGGATGTATTCTTCTGCAGTAGAACAACTACTTGCTGAGTATTTAGAAAGGTAAATTATTGGATATGAGCTTCATCCAAATTACCCACCTTTGTATCAATTGTTGGAATTTGTCCTCTGGTCACAGATCTTCTAAGAACAATGAGTTTGTTTCTTTTATTCCAGTGTTCTATTTTGGGATAGAGTAATTGTGTTAGCAACTTGCCTTTGGAAAACTAGCACTATGATATTAAATTAAGTAAAAAACAACCCATCTGGGCTTCACAACTTTTGATAGGGGTTTTTATTGTGGTCTATGCTAATGTGAAACTAAAGTTATTTTCCATATATTTGTGGGTTTTTAGGGTGCCTGAGCTATTTAATTATGTAGCCAAGAACAGCCAGGAAGATATCTGCTACGAAGATGACATTTGGCCTGGAGAGGATGAGAATGGGTAAGCCATGGTCCTTATCTCTTTTCTACAATAAGGAGAATAAAGACTGACAGTTGTGAAATTGGTAATGATCATGCGGTGGCTGCTGTGTAACTAAAACATTTCTGTTCCTCCAGCAGCCTGATTGTTCAGTGATGACTGAAAGCATTATTTGAATGCTGTACTTTTCAGTCATGGAGTCCAAGTTTCTGCCAGACTTCAACCTCAAGTCCAATAAATGAGAAATATAATTTTCAGTGTCTATTTCATAATTCTTGCTTTTAAAATAGCCTACAGTAAACATAGCTATGACTAGTCATACATAAAATTAAAAAAAAAAAAAAACCAATAATTGTGGTAATTGTCTAAAATTATTTGGAATTTGAAAAATAATCCTACAGAGCTGGAAGTATTTTGCACATTTTTAGTATGCATTTACATGGGAGAAAAATAGCAACCTTGGTTCTAGACACAGTATGGTAACTTGAAAAAGCTTTAGTTATTAGACAATAAACCCAATCCATGGATTCATGAACTCATATCCATTCAGTCAGTAAATCTACAGGACTCTTGCCTCATGATACACCAGTGTGGGACTTCTCTCATAGAAGACTCTCAGATTTTTTCTCCATTTTACCAGAGAGCCTTCCCCTGTGAAGTTCTTTCTTCCCATGTTGTGAGAAACAGCTGGTCACAGAATCAGTAATCACATTTGGACACAGTTTGTTGGTTGGATGCAAACTTAATTTGCTGAATGCTTTTAATTAATTTAGTAACTTTTTTTTCCTGAAAAAAAACTTTACGTTATGGTTTTGAAACAGTACTGTATAATTCTGACTTTTCTTAAGTCATACAGAACCTTTAGATTCCATTACTTTGTGAATATATACAATCAGTGTGCCTGTATGATAATACTTGACTGATTAAATTAGGGAATATGGTAAAATGCGTGGTTTATGCAGCTAAAAGCTTTCATTCATGCTGTTTTTTATTCAGAGCTGAGAAAGTGCAAGAAATTGTTGCCTGGTTAAAAGCACATCCTGTGTCTGCTTTGTCTCGCTCATCTTGTGACTTGCAAATTTTGGATGCAGCCATTGTTGAGAAAATTGAAGAAGAAGTAGAGAAATGCAAGGTACACAGCTTGGTGTCATTGTGAGCGGGGGTGAACCAAAAAGCAGTGCTCATTATTTTTGAATGTCTTGAATTTGAATAAGACAATTGAAGGTTACTTGCCATTCCAAAGAAAAAGGATACAGACAATAATGTAAAATCTGGATTTGTAATATTATCCCAGAAATTCAGAAGAGCTTATTATTAATCTTTGTAAGAAATTCACTCTTTTAGGGGTGATTTATCAGTAGTGGGACATACTCTGAGCTGTGCCTTTTGGTGGTTTTGTAAAGGAGCAGGTATCAGTACGTGCTAAAGTGCTCTTTTTACGTGAAAGCCCAGCCGTTCTTCCCCTGCAGTTTGTCTTTGGTCTGCAGAAAATTAGAAAGTTATTTTCTGAAGGCCACAGATGAAAAAAGCGGCCAAGGAAATTACTAAAGTAAAAGCCAAGGACAAAGCCAAATGAAATAATGGGCTCGTTTTTTTGAAATAACTTGCAAGGACATCTTAGAGAATTGGTGTGAAATCTAGAATTAGACAACTAACAGTTTGGTATGAAACCAAACATGTTTTAAAAAATAGGCTTACTCTAAAGGCTTCAGTGCTTATACCATTATCTAAAAGAAACAAAAGCATTCTGAATCATCTTTTCAGGAGTTTTGTTTTACGTATTCTGGTGCTTGTTCCTACCCTGGTTTGTAAAGACTTTCTGTTCCTTTCCTTTAGCAAAGGAAGAGCAACAAGAAGGTGCGAGTGACTGTGAAACCCCATTTGCTGTACAGAGTAAGTGATGTGAATGGGTTGGGGGAGGGATCATATTTATTTTACCTAAGCTTACCAACTTCAGGAGAATAGAATTTTATGACAGTATTGATGAAAGGAAACGTTATGCCTTGTAGAAAATAATTTTGGAAACAGTAGTCTGTGTCTATAAGGAGAGAGAATTTCTTCTAACTACAAACTCGGTCACGTCAGGCACTGACTTTCAGGTTTTTTCTACCTTCCGCCCTTTATGCTTCAGCAGTTCTTACCATCTCTGCAATGAAGGCAAAATAAAATGGGCTTTCTGCTTTCTCTTTTCCCATGTTTTACTTTTTACTTAGTTCTTCACATCGGACCAACTGTTCCTCTTGCCCATGTTACTGATACAGGCAGGTTACATGTGATGTTTTAGTTCTGTCTGAATTGATCCTCTTGATCAGCTGGTGTACAACACATTTTCAGGCAGAAGCAGTAGTGAGAGTTGCAAAGGGGAAAAAAAAAGTTTGCTTTGAATCTGGAGAAGGGAAGGTTTTTATTCTTCGGGGGATTTTTGGGGGGGATTTTTCTATGGTTTTTTTTCCCCCCCCCAGAAAGTTTACTTTATACTCTGTCTCAGATATTATTATAAATGCATTTTTATTGTAATTCTTATTGTTTTGCATACATTAACAGAGTCTTTTGGTTATTGTCAGCCATTAGAACAGCAGAAGGGGGTTGTTCCAGATCGAGATGCAGAATACAGGCTGTTTGACCGTGTTGTCAATGTCAGAGAGAACTTCTCTGTTCCTGTTGGTCTACGAGGCACCATTATTGGAATTAAAGGAGGTAATATTTTCTTCATGATTATAGCTATATAACAGCTCAGCTAGTAATGTGACAGCAGGATTCAGGATAGTATTTTATGTAATGGTTGTGAATGCACATACTTCTTGCTATGAAGCATATGCAACTTGAACCTGTTAATAACATATACTGTTTTGAATAAAACCTACCTTCTATTTTAATTTCATGAGTTACACAGCTGTTATTTGAAAAAGAAATTACTTACCCTATGGTCCTTCCTGTATGAATTACTCTTCATTTCTTCTAATATGAAGAAGGCAGATCAGAAAAGGAACAAAATGAAGTTATGGGAAAATATAGGCAAAGTTAAGTGAAGTAGACATAAAACCAAGTATTAGCCTTAATACTTACATTGAACATAAAGCTTTATCAAGTATGATTTGTCTTAAATACTTTTGCTTTCAATTCGTATTTTTATTTTGTAATATTCCACTTTCATTTATTGGCATAGTTTTATACCTTGTTTGACAAGAAGATTAACCATAAATCTATTTCAAGAAGGATTTATTGAGCCCCACAGAGTGTAGCAGTTTGAGTATTACAAATGGTTTTCTTACCTGCCATTTCAGTAGTTGCCTTCTCATTCAGTTTGCATCTAACAGAATCTCAAAGAGGCTAGAATGCAGTTTTTTAAAAAAAAATATTATTTTCTCCATAATTCTTAGATACTACTATAATTTTGAAGGTGTATTAGTCTATCATTATGCAAGAAGTTAATATTAAAGCTGTTAGTTTCTGACTGTCTGAATGTAGAAGTGGCTTGCATCTCTGTCTGCTAGTTTCTGACAAGCGTGACATAGTGCTATGAACTGCAATTCTGTTAATGCACATTGGCAAGGTGTAATGCATGGTACATTACTGTTGAAACTATATCTTAAAGGGCAGCCATGTGTGAGAAGCATTTCCAAATTCCTATTAATGAAATTACTCAGAAATTATTTATGGGTCTGTTGTTCATTTTTGGTCTTTTCATTATTTATTGTATAACTAGTATAGATAGATATTTACATAATGTAGATGTACATAACAGTATATGATGATGTTGTACTTTGTTTTCTATAGCTACTAGAGAAACAGATGTGCTCTTTGAAGTTCTGTTTGATGAAGAATTCCTTGGAGGTCTCACTATAAGGTTTGTGTGGTGGAGTTCAGAGTCAATTCATGCTATTGGCATAGATGGCATGGATCTGTTGGCTTTGGTTTGGTTGAGTATTTTTAATGCCTCTTCTTGAAACTTTGTTTTTTGGCAGTGTTTGTCAGTTTTTATTTCTTTTGTGCTTCTTGATTCTCTTTTAGTACTGATAATTTTTTGTGAAGTATGTTATATTGTGGAAATGCTCTTTAGGCCTTTTTGGTGTATAAATTTCTGACTTTCAAAAAGCAAATACAAACCAGCAGAATAAAGCACTAAATCTAGATGTCTTTCTGAACAAATACGTAGAAAATCGGTTCTTATCAGTACGTATTCAACATGTAGATTAAAAACCAGGCAGAATGCATCTGTTCCTCTGAAGGAGGGACTCTGAACTCAGTAGTTGATACTTAGACACTAAATTCCTTAGACATGAAATTCCATTAATTAAAGACCTGAACTGTTCTTCAGGAGGTGGACATGCTTTTGTTTTTATAAGTGTGATAACTCTTCTGTATTGAAGTAAACACCTAAACTTCTAAGTGCTCAGATAATACCCAGCAGGTTTCATTTTTACTGTTCTTACCTAAGATTTTACTGATGAAAGTTAGAGGAAATTCTTCCCTACTACCTGCATTCAGCCCTTGCACGTCCTGTAACACAGATAATACTCAGTGTTCAGAAATGCTGCTTAACTTCAATTTGTAATTCTGCTACTGAACCTGAAACTTCAGTTTTCATTTCTGAAAAATAAAAGAATATTGTTTTCTGGTTCTTTTACAGAAATATTTACTACAGAACTGTGCTATAACAATTCACTCATCTTAAAAATTTCTTTAAGCTCGGCACTGAAAGGTACAATATAAACTGAGAGTAGTGCTAATTACTGTTTGACAGCCAGAGGGCAAAGGGGAGCCATGGGTTTCAGGTTGTCTGCAGTGCTACTAGATTTCAATATTGCGTAGTTTTCAGCTTCTGTTGTTCAAACGTGAGTCATTGTCTTTTGGCAACAATTAAACTGAATGAAATAACTATGGAATTCACTTTTCTCAAGGTGCTCACCTGCCAGAGGTTATCGCCTGCCCTCAAGTGCCTTAATTAACCTGTCTCATGGTAGTCGGTCAGAAATGGGAAATCAAAAGCTGATGGCCATAGTTAAACCTCAGCCAGCAGTGAATAACTACAACTCGTATGCATCTGATCTGTCATCTGTATGCTCACAAAAAGTGCATCTGGGAGGCCTCAACCATTCTCCTCGCTCCCTTTTTGTTCCTACTCAAGTAAGACTTTTCTCGCATTTGTACAAAAATGTTTTTCCCTAGAATCTGAAATACTGACATGGTTATCTCCGTTGGTCCAAACAAAATTTAGTTTTTATGTCAATATATTTGAAGTAGAATAGTTCTTATGCTGGAGAAATTAATTAATCTAATAATGAAAGGACTAAAATTTTCTTATTGACAGTGGTTTTGCTCTGAGTAACTCCAGTTGCTATTCTGAGAGACAGATACTTAGTTCAGAGCAGTGACACCATATTTGGTGTCAATAAATAGTATGTTTGGACAGAGATGCAATTATTTCCTTAAAGCTTTGGTCCAGTTAATGCTTCCTTATAGACTGTTTGTCCATACATAGAAAGGGAAGACATTATTTCCCTATCAGTTCTGCTTCTCAGTTAAAATTTACTTTGAAACTACAATAGAGGAGGAAAAAATAAAAGTTTTTAATTGAGTTTCTTGGTGATTTAATGACACTTCATTTTTTTTTAACAAGAGGCTTCTTTAAAGAAACTTACCTTAATTAGTAACTTCATGTTGTTATAGGTGGGTTTAAAAACTGTTGTCTCATGTTTTTTAAGTTTATACAAGAAAAAGTAGTTTCCAAAAAAAAAGGAAGACAATGAAACACTTCTGCTTTTTTTTTTTTTTCTCTCTCAATGATTTAGCAACTGAATGGAAGACAGCATTGCAATCTCAGGGCTGAAAATCAGGGCAACTCTAACTCACCCCAGAAAGGATCATTTCTGAGTGGCAATCAGAAAAATAAAGTGAGTGTTCGGATTCATTTAGTATCGGACCCAAATGTCTCTGTTTTGGCCCTCTGTTCAGGGTGGGTGTCATTTTCTCATGATTAATAAATTGCTTTGTTTTAGTACATCAGATGTTTTAGTTCAGGTACAGACTGGAGCAGATCTGCTCTCAGTTCATGAATTAATATAATATCCTGTGTTATCCTTGTTTAGATACTAGATTTTTAGAAGTGTTTTTTTTTTTTTTTTTTTTTTCTTTTTTTTGTTATATGTTTTTTTGAGAGTGTTTTTTTTTTTTTTTTTTTTTTTTTTTTTTTGCATAGCTGGGCTTCAGTTCTCTGGTAACATACCTGTAATTTAATGAAGTAATTGAGCCTTACTGGCAAGGCCTTACAAAATAAATCGTTAATAATAAAATCTAAGAATAATCCCAGTATGAAAGCATGCTTTTGAAACCATTCTGAACTGTTATCTGAGTTTCATTATACTTAATCATCAAACTAACCTCATTTCACTTTAGTAGTGATTCTTGGTAAAAATTGTAACTGCAATCCACTACCACAGCTTGTTTCATAATTAATTACCTGCAACTTGTACTAGTGTCAATACGAAAATATTTGTCATCTGAGGACTGTTAAACTTGAACATTATTATTTCCAGAATGTCTTGGTATATACTTAGCTGTTCAAAAGTTGAATTTATCGCTGCTGAGTTTGTTTGGGGGTCTTGTTTTTTTATTTTGTCAGGCACATAGTAAGCAAGATGATGAATTCTGCAGCATATGGCAGTCATTGCAGAGTTCTGGAAAGTCTCATCACATTCAACAAAACATGCATGAGAAGGTTTGTATAGAAACTTTTAACAGATCTCTGCATTCAAAATATGAATTACTTAATTTTATACATCAGTTCATTGTACCAGAAAACTTCATGTTACAAATGAATCCTCTGGGTGAAAGTGGTGTTACATGGAGTATGCATAGCTCTGGAAAGGGGTAATCATAGGACACTGCTATGTAAATAATAGATACCCAGTTTTCTGGTTAAGCTTTGATGTTTGAAACCCTAGGGTGCAGTTCTACCTCAGGAAATCAAGCTGGGAACTGGCCATCAGTTTTATAAGCCAGGCTTCAATGACGGCAGCTTTAAATGTCAGCAAAGAAAACAGGAGCCTTATAAAAAATGTAAGTACTATAATTAGAAGCTTTGTTTAGGGGAACTGCTTGCTTTATCTGGTCTTCATTGAAATGTCTGAAGAGCTTTTTGGTTTTTTGTAGTTATTGACAGGAAATAATTTATTATGGTTTTATAAACACCACATTACACTTGTTTTTGTCAAATAATGTCCCTGGTGTGCTTATTAGATTGTTCCACACTTAATCCTAAACCTTTTAGGCAAGTTGTTCTGTATTCTGTTGACTTGCCACACATCTAATATAAAAATCAAACAAAAAACCATGTGTGTCTTTGAAAATCTGTTTCTGATCATATTTGTAGAATAGAAAATTAGATATATTATTGGATATACTTAATTTTATTTTATTCTAGAAGAAAAGCATACACCAAATTACCTATGAAGTAAAAATTAAACATTTGATAAAACCATTCAAATTAATGCAACTCTTTGTATTTGTATGGAGTTACTAATTGTTTTGAGTCTTCACTACTACAGTTTTTAAGAGCGTTTCAAAACAATGCATTCTTTTGTAGTTAAAGAAGATTCCAAAACTACAAGAGGTGAAAGTCAACCACATAATAAAATGTCAAACCAACAGGTAATTTTGTCTGTACTGAGTTAATCTATTCTTTTCATTTTACTCTGATGTGATTTATTATTTTGCAGATTTGTCTTTAACTGGCATCCTAGTTAATTCTTTTAGTCAGCAAATTTATTTTGGAGATTTCTTTTTCATTAGAGGTTTATAGACAGAATATGAAAGTGCATAAAATGTATGATAATACCAAACAACTTTCCTATTCCTCCTAAATTCTAAAAGCTATGCTGTAATGGGAAAACACAAATGCTAGGTGTTTAATCAGCTGAAATCCTCTAAGAATATTAGCTTGTGAAAGCTCTTTGCAGATGCATTTCTAATATGATTCTGTTATAATGAATAATAGAACATCCAATAATAATTGCTGCAATTTATTTCAGAATTTCACAGGTGTGAATAAGTACAATGTCAAACTTTTGAAGAGGAATGGAAGTCCCAACATGACTTTAAATCAGAAGCCTGCAGTTGATGGTCCCTGCACAGGTGCAAAGGTAGGATCTAGGGAGTTGACTGTCTTGTGCTCTTTGAGTTACTTCAGTTTCCATTCCATTTTGTTCCAATTGTTCCTGGTTACTTGTGTGCAAATTCATGTGTAAAAAATTTAACAAAACTGTGTAACTTTGATTGTTCTTTAAATCAGTTCTATCAATTGTAATATGCAGTCTCTGGATATCTATTCACACTCTGAACAGACATGACTGTGACCTGCCCAAACTAAGAGAGGAAAAATTTGAATGAGATTAAAATGAACCTCAAATTCATATACCCTTCCTCTTGCATCTGCTTGTAAATACACTTAGTTGATGTACCTTTTTTCTTCTTTAATTTAAGAAGGACAATGAACTGGAAAGGCTTCTAGCTTCTTTGAAAATTTCCAAAGAAAATGAAGTGCAGACTTATTCCAAGGAAGCAAGAGCTACAAACGAGGAACATCTGTCACCGCAGTCCTTTGCTATGGTCTGTATACTGCAGGAATCATTACATTGCAGTTTAACATCTGCTGTTTTAGTATCAATTTTAGTTTCTATTTTAGTTTCAATTTTAGTTTCTATTTAAAGAATCTCCATGAAACCTCATACTGCTTTTTAAAATGTATTAATGATTTTTTAATTGGCTGTTCTCAAAGAAAATTAATGAACACCTTTGTTTATGCTAAGATGCTGTTACCTTTGCTTTGATAAAATATAACTGATTGGAAAATAAAAAGTCAGATTCTGTTACCAGTTATGATTATCAGTGTTGAGAAGGTCATGTTGTCTGGAAGCCAGCATGTTCCTGAGTGGTTTATTTTATTTTTAAAGAAAGGAACACAGATGCTCAAAGAGATTTTGAAGATAGATGGCTCAGATCTGCAAACAAGGAATGAAGTGAAATCCCAAGTTAATGATGTTCCTGCTCCCTCTAGTAGACAGGATTGCCATGGAGCTGCTGTGCAATACAGACCAGCAAAAAAAATGGGTATGTGTAACCATCAGCTCATAATTCAGAGCTTCACCTTGTAATGACATTTTAGAACACAGTTTCAGCAGGGTACTGTTTATCAAAATATAGTGATAGAATTTCCATCTTTTTTTAGTTTTACTTCTGTATTTGGATCTAAAACTCTCTTCAGCTATGGTCTCTTGGTTTTTGCTAAACAATTGAAAATAAGCCTTTTTTTTTTTTTTTTTTTTGCTAATAACCAAGTTGCCATCCTTTTAGTGATAAAGCTTTTTTTTTTCCCTTTTTGGTCAGCTGCTTATATGAACAAGCATAGCCCTGGAGGCCCCCAGAACACACCAGCAATAGAAACTGGAGGTCACCCTTTCACTTGTCCGCAGCCTGCGCTGTCTACTGTCTCTGAGCTTTCTCGTATTTGTTCTCTTCTTGGAATGTCGCAACCAGATTTCTCTTTCCTAAAAACGCCACAGGTAAAATGGTTTTTTCTGCAAAAGTACGAGTTCTCAACTTTCTGTCAGCTGTTCTATATTAAATATTTGGACTGACCACTGAAATTTATATGAAAATAAACCTTAGCTCCCTTTGTTGCTTTTTTTTTAAACAAACAAATCCCTGTTTCTGTCTCATAGTTTGTTAGCAATACAAATTCCCCCAAAAATCTTATCTCTTTTTTCTAGACCATGACAGTTTGCCACATAAAGCTGTCAAATGGTTTATTGGTTCACGGCCCGCAGTGTCATTCTGAAGCTGAAGCAAAGGAGAAAGCTGCGCTTTTTGCTTTACAGCGCTTGGTGAGGATGTGAAAAATCTCTTCAAATCTTTGTCTCTTGTGCAGTGCATCTGTTGGTAAACCTCTCTTTCCTTCTTTATAGGGTTCTATAGGAGTAAACTTTGCTTCACCTCCACCTCCAGCAGTGTTTCCAAATTACCAACCACTAGGAGTTCCTGTACCACCTGGATCAATTCCTCCAGTATTTGCACAGCCCCCTGGTAGGTGTTTGACTAGTACACATTTCAAATAATATCACGATAGATATCCTCTAATTATGGTGGTTCTTTTTATGAAAATGAATGCTTTCCAGAAAGCCCCGTTTTTTGGTCTTAATGTGTGTACTTGTATGTCGGAACAGTTTTGAAAACAGTTCATGATCCTCTCTGCATCAATGTGCAGATCAATTCAGTATGAAGAATCATCTCTATTAATGTTTTCTTTTCCTCAAGAATGTATTGATCTATTCAGTCTTAGGTGCTTTTTCCATTTTTTTTTTCCTTCAAAACAACAGTAATTACTTGAAAGCAGATAGTGCCAGTCCAGAATTTGTAAGAAATAGCCTCCTTGATTTTTTACATGGATTTTCCCCATCCCATATAGTTAATGTTTCTCTATGCAATATTGCTTTTATTCATCTATAACCAACTTTCACTGAAGTGCTATGTCACAATCCTCTTGTACACTGCCAGACATGAGCATGGTAAGTAACCCCCCAAAAATTGCTAAAAGTCCCGCTGCTGTTGTTTTGTATTCTGGCTCCCAATTGTTTTGTATTTTACTCAAGTTCCCATCACAGCTAGGAATAAATGAGTCAGCACCATTGTAGCATCCTAGAAACTCATACAGCAGCTGCTGCATCTCTTTTGTGTGGGGTTTCTCTGTTGTTGCTATTTTCCAAAATGATGGCCTAAACTTGCCGCTTTCTGCTAATACAGTGGGCTCAGCTGAGGATGTGGAGATCCCACATTATGTGCACTCTGGAATGCAGATACCATGACTTTAGTACTCTTAATTGTGTTGTCATCTAGGTGTAGTTCTGTTTATTTGGGGGCTTTTGATAATAAATTAAATACTTAGCTATTTTGAAGTAAATATAAAGCATATGAGGCTTTACTGGAAAGATAAACAACATGCAGACAGATGTAGTTGGAGTAGTCCTGGGCTCTTGGCAAGTCTGCTTTTTGGGGGTTTTTTGGGTTTTGCTGTTTCGTTTTGGTTTTTTTTGAGGAATGAGAGCTGACAGTTTCTTATTTTCATAGCTAATATGATGCCTCCATCATCTCACATGTTTGGTCCAGTGTCCTGGAGTACTCCAGTGCCTAAGCATTATTATCCTGGCTCCTATCCAGGAAATGTGTCTCTTGCAGGAACTATACCAGTTGGTTCTCACAACCAGTTTATACCTCTGCAGGTAAGAACAGCAGGTTTGTCTTAATATTGTATTTTTGTAAAAAAATGTGACTACAAGATGAATACAACAACACCCCCATTGTGAAGTAGTATTTAGTATTAGAAAATTATTGTTAAGACATGTATGCATGTTTTCTGAAAGTGGAATATTTGCAGTTTTTTGAGAATGCATTCTGTTAAATAATATTTATTTAATTTAAAGGTAACTAAAAAAAGGGCTGCTAGCAAGAAAAACTTTGAACTCAAGGAGTTTCAGAGTTCCCCTCAAGCTGCACCACTAAAGAATGAACAGCCAATGTCTTCTGACCACATTCAGCAAGATAGTTCTTCAGCTCCTTTAAAATCTCCTCCAGCTGCTCAATCCACTGTTTCATTTCAAGACAATGTGGCTACTCCAAGTGTTCCTCATAACAAATCAACACCAAACACTTCCAGCAAGCGAAAGCCAAGAAAACTGGCTGTCAATTTTGGCGCACCAAAATCTTCAGAATAAATCTGGTAGCTAGGTGTATTTTATCTTTAACTCTTTCCCCGCTGTTATGTTCTATCATTTAAAAAAATCAGAAATCTCTATTAAAAAGACCAGCCACTTTAAGTATAATATGGAAGGAAATACATTTTATTTGCTATGGTTTTCAGGTTGTCATTAGAACCATAAAAATTATGTTAAAAAATTGTTTTATTTTCACTTAAATTAGCAAAAGTCAGGAAATACTGAGTTAGGGTTGCCATGCCATCCCTTGTGCCTAGGTTTCTAAACAGTGGCTTACAGACAATATCGGGTAAGCAGCAATAACAGTGGCAACCTTAACTCAGGTTGGATGTGCTATTTGGGAGGGATGTGGAACAGTAATCAGTTGGGCATCTAACAGTATTTAGCATGACATTTTGTACTCTAGCTTGATTTTAAATAGTGTAATAAGACAGAAAGTAAAAATTATTTAAATGCAGTTTTTATATTGGCACTCCAGGTCCTTCTGTGTTGAATCAGTTTAACGAAAAGCTGACTACAAAGAAACTGCCAAATCCCCTCTAAGTCGGAGCTGCTGGGTTTTGTACTGGAGGGCAACAGCTTTCAGAACATAGGTGTTATTGTGTGTCTGGTATTGGAGTGGCAAAAACTGGTTGCTCTTGCACAATCTGTTCCAGGAGATGAATTTATAGGACGTATTGAATAAAAAAATTTATATTTGCAAAGCAGAGATCCCTTTGGTGAAGTACATTTAATTTGTTTTAATCTACCAATTTAATTGTTTTCTGATGATAAAATAACCAAGTTATCCAATACAAATGTGCATAGCCTCCTAAATGCTTGTGATAGCCCGATTTTTTTTCTAAACTATAAAAATGGCCAGAGTTTAAAGTCACCCCATTTTGCTGGATGGCTGTCAAAGTTATGTTTACTAGGAGTCCATTTCTTCCTCTAATAGTCTGTGCCCTGAAACCTTCTCTATAGTAGGTTATTTTTTGTTACTAATGACTTTTAATATTTATTTTTTTTTAGTTTTGTGAGAGAATTTCTGTGTTGCAAAATTAAATTATCAGGAAGTGTTGCTATTGGTTCCATAAGAATATTCAGACAAAAAGTTGACTTGAATTTTTGGACAGAACTATGGGATTCTTAGTTTGTATAGGAAAAAAAGAAGGCTCAAAGGTCTTTGTATTGTTTTTAACCCACATGTACCATTCCTATGGACATTAACGTAAAATCTTCAATCTAAGAAAAAATTTGAAACTTCTGTTGGTGCTGCTTACTGGCATTGATTAAATTTCATTTTTCATCTCTTCTATAAAAAGAAGTTTTTTTTTTTACTCTGAGGCCCAGGAACCAGAAATAAAGCCAACTTGAGTGATTAATTTTGTTGCTTCTGAATAGGTTTCATTCTGGGTCTGCAAGTCCGTAGACTTGATCTTTCATTTGTTCTTTTTTCCTCCATTTCTTGGTGTAGTATGAAGTTTCACATTATTACTGTGTTATAGCTTTTTTTAATTTTCATTTCTCCAAAACAGTTGTTGGCTCAGCAGTATTTGTAGAATAGCAGCAAGCCCTATAAAAAGGATCACAGAGGTAAAAACAAGATTAAGAAATTTTATTTTATTTTACTTAGTATCACAAAACTTGTGGAATAGTCTACATACAGTCTTAAATCACATTGATTTTGTTGTTGTCTTTATAGTCATCTAGTCTCAAGAGGTTCAAAGCCATATTCTGTGAAATGAAAGTTGTATTTTTTGGGTTTTTTTTTTCTCATTAGCAACATGAGACTGATATGATGCTGCCATGCCAATATTTTACAAGTGCTTATGTGACATTTAATTGGTCCACTGTATCTATCTGAATGATCTGATCATAAGAGAAAATACCTATTTGAAAATTTCCATGACACAGATGAGGCTATGTTAGACTCTTGCATCACAGAATTTTGATGTGTCTGTACAGCCAATTTATGCAGATTTTTGAGAAACAAAGTTATGGAGGATGCTATACTATTATGTACCAGTGAACACAGCAATTTTTAGTAATCATTCTACTTCAGACTAAGATTTCTGCTCCCTCTTCAAGTGGAATTGCTATAGGTAGTATGTTTGGGTGGTTAAACCCTTTATTCTGTAACTGCTGCATATTGTATTAGTCCCTGATTTTTAGTTTTTCTATTCTATGAAAGTGACTGCCTGGTGCCCAGTTAATTACAGTTTTACATGTCCTGGTAGATGTGACATCTGGATTGATCTTTGCCATGTCCCCTTTGATTTCATTTTTATATTTTAACAAGGTCATAATGTTTAGCTCATACAGATATAAATTTAGGCCTTTCTTTTTCTCATAGATAAAAAGTATTTTCTAAGCACTGGAGTTTTTCATTCGATCTTATACAGAGCAGTATTTTACTAAAAATCCAAAAGGGAAGACTTTTATGTGAGCATTTTTGTAGTTTCTGATTTTTTTAAAATAACTTTTCATTGTTTATCTGCCAAGTGAAATGTTTTAAATTTGCATATGAATGGATACAGAATGTATTTTTTGTGCTGTTTAGTGTTAAGTGTGCATTTGCAGATTTTTAGCATGTAGTTGCACAAAGACTGTGCAAAGATATTTTGGAATATGAATATATGCTACACTGAAGGAAAAACATTCATAAAACTTAAATGCTATATAGAACTCTAATGCAATAGAGTAATTTTATAAACTGTCTGTGTCTGCTTGGATTAAATATTGAAACAAGAAACATTACCTATTTTCACTGTTTTATTTCCAAATACTACATGGGAACTTGTGTATGCTCCAACCCAGAAGTTTATGATATGAATCAAATCTTGTGAAACTCAGTTTCTGTGATTCTCAGAAGCAGGACCTGCCCTCCTGACTGTTTCTTGATGGCTTTCAACTGTAACTATGATCAAAATACGAAGTTTTTTTTTTAGAAGGCTGTTGGTCACCTTGCAATTAAAAACATTTAACATGATACTGATCTTCCAAAAATTTTTTGGCCTTGTCACCAATTAGATTTGAAAAAAAACTAATCCTATAGAAAAGTAATTAAGATTATTTTCCAGTAATCTCAGTCCTCGTGATTGTTAACAAGGTGGAGAACCAGCTGTTGGCTGAGAAGCAGAATGTTAATGTCTTTCTTACACATTTTAGTGTGAATTAGCTTGTTTAAAGCAACCAGCATAAAGACTGGAGTACACTCTTAGCATGACCCGCTGCTGCAACTTTATGTAAGTGTGGATGCAACTTGGTGTTTCTGTACAGAACAAGTCTGGTTGGTGTAAACACTCAGGTCATATTGCTCAACTTAGAGACACCAAGATAAAATCTCACATTTCATAAATCGTCTTCAAATGATTAGTCAATGAACTCTTAACTGTTGTTACCCTGCATGGTGAGTTCTGCCATCTCAATATATAGCACTAAAAGAAAATTCAAGCAACTTAAATGAAGGGATAACTTGAAAATATTATTGGTTATTGCAGAGTAAATTGCGCATGGATGCTCCCATTCAAAAATTACAGGGCTTTTGTGCAGTTTGAGTTGATCTAAACTACTATATAGATGACCCCTGAGGGTGAGGAATCTCAAATTGTTACTTACAATAAGGATGTTTTTTAATTCTATTTGCAATGTGATCTCCTTATGTATTCCATAATCAGCCTTCCTTACTACTGAGAGACAGTTATGTTCTTCTCTTTCTGTATCTGGAAAGGGGACACAGTGACATCAAGGGCAAAAGGGCAGTCTGAATACACACTCTTGGCCAAAAGAATTCAAATTCAGGTGCATGAGGACCCTTGAATATTGAGACTCTAACTGATAAATGTTTTGAAGAATCTGATATCATGAGGTAAGTGGCTGTTCTTTATTAAAAGAATCCATGGTTCCAACAACAGTTCCTTATTACTGTGAATTTTTGAATGGGTGTTTACTCTTATTGTTCTGTAATTTACAAATTTCCTGTTTCATTTCTGCTGTGAAATACAATACAAATCAAAGGAATGGTCACAATGCCAACAAGTGCGTATAGTAAACCTGATTCCTATTATTTGAAAGGACAGAAAAAACATTTTTCATTAAAACTTTATTTTTTTTCTGGTAAAACTTGGTCAATAAAACATCAGTGCATTGGCAATGATTTATGAAAGTTGATAATCACACTTAGTCCTGTATTTTGTGTAATTGCAGTTATTTTTAATGGCTAGGCCTTAATTAAACAATAGTTCTTAAGTGCTTTTTCATCACTTTAGCTTCTAGTATATCCATTCTCTTGTTCTAATTAAGCCTCATTGATGGCCATTTTTCTGTCTTTTTAATATTTTTTCGTTAATTTCTAGACTTGAAATAAATGTTCTTTTAAAGAGCTATTCAGCCCTGAATTTTCTAGTTACACAGGATCATCATATATATCTACACACACACCCACACACACACATATATATATATACACAGGAACTCAATCACTCATTTTCTTAAAATTATTCATAGTTATGTCCTTTTCAGTCCACACAATAATTCCTTAAGAGACATCCAGAGGATGATGGACACTATATTGTTAATACACACTGCTCTTCTACAAATGCAGATATTCCTTATGCCAAGTAAAAATAATGGGCAAATAATGAAACATTAACAGAGTAAGTACACCAGTTTTCACTTCACTTGCTTTGGTAGATAAATTCTTGGCTTATAACTTAATTGTCCTGAAGTCCATCTCATTTCCTGTCAAAGTTTACTTGTGTTGCAGAGCTGGCAGAAAGGAAGGATTGCTTGAGCCTCAGGCACAGTGCAAAACCTTGTGCATGTGGACACAGATGTGATGTGCAATCCTCTAGTGATAATCCTGGATTAACCAGTCTCTTATTACTTGCTCCCTCTGGGTCATGCCAAACTGTGTTGCCACATTATGAACCTTATCAAGGAATTAATCTGATTGGCACTCTGCTGTGTGTTATTTTTCATAATAGTTCATCATGGAGCCCCAAGAACAGCTGGGTTGGTACAGTTTGTAGTATGAGGGTGGGATGATTTAGCAAGAATGGAACTCCTTAAGAAATATCCCATGGCTGCCTAACGCTCAAATTACCCACAAATCTAACATGACTCATCAAGTGGTGTCATTGCATGTGGTTCTGTCTGTTGACTTCAAGGAGAGTGGTAACTTCTGCAGGAGTACAGGAGGAACTAATGTGAAAGGATCATATGGTAAATTATTGCAGCAACATTTGCATAAAGATGATCATTTTCATTTTGGCCCGTTTGTTAAGTTTTTAGGTGAGTCCTAATGGACGATAGATGTGGGCTGTGATGGATGTAGCCAATGGAGCAACAGAAAATCGTGGGCTCTTTCTTGTTTATGTGCAAACTGACAAAGGGCCTCATGTCAATGCTTTCATAATGTTAAAACTTGCTTCAAAGGTAGAGCTGAGTAAGTGGGTGAAATGGTAACTCACAGTTTGAGGAGGCAGTAGGAAGATAGATGCACAGTGATCAAAAAAACAGCTGAGGAAGACAGGATAAAACCCCCATGCATTACAAATTTTGGGTCTTGCTCTACAAGATTTCAGTATCTGGAATCCTGTTAGCAGTGCCAGTGGCAAGTTTGATTCATACTGGAAGCCTTAGGTGAATGAAGATGCTCCAATGTATCAGTCACACAATAGAAATGCATCAGAGAATACTTCCTATTAAAAAAACACAATCTAGTTAACCATTCAAAATACAGTTAATTTGGAAATTTTATTTAATAATCTGGTCCTAGAAAATATCAAGACAGTGTCAAGATCATGTTTTCTTTCTGGGAGTTAAGTCTGCTGGGTCTCTGGCTGTTCCATCTCTCAAGGTCTCTTGCATCATCCTGCAAAGTCTATTTCTTGCTGACTGAAACATGCTGAGTGTGATGACATTGCTTATAAATCTTCAGTTATATTCAATATAAATCATGGTAGGGGTTTTGCTGTACCTGCTAGCAGTGTAGGATCTTCTTGACCCTGATGTTCTGCCATTTGACTGGTTTAACTTAATAGCTTTTTCCTTTGCTACAGCATTGTACAGGTCCCTAGAGTGCCTCCACTCCTTCATTTGGTCTGATAACCCAGTAAAAAATAAGACCAGCCACGATTTCCAGAGAGCAAGAAACTGAGGATTTCAGCAGAGAAGATGCAGAAGTACAGGACGTGGCTGCTGAGGTACTTGGTATGTGACCCCAGGTGTGCCAGCTCCCTCTCTGAGCAGTGACATGGCACCCACATGCTCTCACCCAGACAGGAGGACTCGGGGTGCTGGTATAGGTTATGCAGGCTTGCTACCAGCAAAGTGTCCATACATTTTGACTTCAAATTGAATGTTTCTTGCCTGTGCTAAAATGAACTTGGGGCTTTTGTGCATATTGACAACAAGATTTTTCTCTAAGGTTGACAGAGGTTTTGTCTAAGGATAGACAAAGGGTGCCTGTGTGGAAATTAGATTATTATGACAGACCAGTATAAACTAACAACAGATAACTCATGTATGGACATGCTCTGCACATATCAAAGCACATTGTGTCTTTTATAGCATTACTTTTATGACGTTACAAACAGAACAATAATAAGTAATTTGTATTTCATAAGCCTCTCATAAATTAAGCAATGTTAATACATCCTCTCTATGAATAAGATTATGTATGCATTGACACTTTGCAAGTTGGTTCAGGTTATCTTTTTCCACACATCTAAGTTTTTTGTTAACATATTAAACAGAATTTAAGATCTGCAAGAAGAAATCAACTTTCCATGGCCATTTCCATGCAATCAAAAGGGTATGTGTTTGTTACATTAGGAGCTTGTGAAAGCAAAAAAGTAACCTGCATCCATTTTCTTTTTGAAGTTTTGCTTAATCTTGCAGTGCTCTGCTTGTATTGATACTGTAAAAACACAAAGGATATCTAAATGCCTTTTTTTCTTAAGGCTTCTAAATTTCTAAATGTTTGGAGATGTTTTAACCTTTTATACCAGCTACGCATGTTGAATCTTATTGAGGGAGCTTTCATCAGAAGTTTTAAGTAATTATTATTATTATGCTGTTAGTTTTGATAAATTAGTTTGAAGGAAAGTACTTTTCATCAGAATTTGAAGGATACCTCTCTGACATACATCTATTAGTTGTATGTCAAGAGATAGTCAAAGAGAATAAAAAGTCAAAGAGATTGTGATTTTGTAATGTGTTGTTCCTTAGGGAGCAGAGGTAAAGCAGTTGTTTCTTGGCTTTCTCTTTCATGTGCCTTCACTTCCCCGTGATCCGTACCTTTGTCCCAGTGACCTCTGTGACTGCCCATGTGAGGTGAGAAGCCTCTTCTTAATGTGGCTTTCACTGTCAGTAGTATTCCTGGTTTAAAGATCCAGTAATGCCAGACTTATCTCACATAATACTGTTCATAGTGAAGTTTTTTCCTAAGAGGGGCCAAACCAGAAGTGCAAGGGGGAAATATTTTCAATGTGGTTTTTGTTTTGCTTTTTCTGCTCTAATTAAATGAGTTTAAACTAATTGACTAACTCTTCTGATTACATTTGGGTTAAAATTAAATTCTACTGGTACTGGCTTGGGATTGAGCATTCTGAATTTTATTGGTTTACTGTTAATATTTCTGGTTGTTTCCATTTAAAAATTACCACCCCATCTAAGGGCAATACGGGAACACTTCTGTCAACTAACTCTGTTTCAGCAATAACTTTAGATGCAGTTCCCTCTGTAAAGCAAACTGATGGCACCAGTGAATTGCTGCAGCTCATGACTTTGTGTAACTATGTGTAATCGGTTCGTTGATACTCAGTGCCTTCAGTGACAAATCCCAGAAAACATACCTCGTTTAGTGTAGGGAGAAGCTGGGGTCAGACACTCATCACGGGGGTCAGCATCGCATCGTGGGCATCTCTCCCAGCGGCACTCGCTGAATTCAGCCTTTTAGAAAAGCCCTTAACATTTGGTGTTTAACTAAAAGCAGTTTTTGACGTGCATGTGGCAGATTTATGCACAGACGAAACACGAGGCTTTGCTTTCGTGTTCTTGCTGTGTCCGTGGGATCCCGGGGCCGAGGGCCCGGCCCCCCTGCCCGGTGAGGGCGCGGCGGGCGGGGCCGCACCGCCCGCGCNCCTCACTCCGCGTTCCGCGCCGTGCGGGCAGCCCGACAGCGATGCCGTGCGGGCAGCCCGACAGCGGGGCCGCCCCGGCGCGGTACGTGCTGGGGGTGGACGTGGGCAGCACGGTGGTGAAGTGCCACGTCTACGACCGGGCGGCCGCCGTCAGGGGTTCCAGCTACAGGAAGGTGAGTGCGGGCGGGTTGCGGGGCGCGCCCCCGGTCCGGAGCGGGGCCGAGCGGCGAGAGCAGCCGGGGGCAGCAGCACCTGTCTCGGGAGCCGGGCGGGGCCGAGCGTGCTCGCTCTGCCCCGAGCGCTTCNGAAAGGCTGCGGGGGTTGCCCGTCGGGGCTCGGCGTTGCAGGCGTTCGCAGGCTCTCACCCAGCTCGGCTGGTCCCGGTGTGCGGGTATCCCCTGAGCCGGGGCGAACAGGAGCGGCTCCGCCTCCCGAGGAGTGAAAGGAAACCCACAACCCCCGACCCCCCCGGGAGCGCCGTATCGCTCACCCCGTCCCATCTTTCCCGGTTACCTTACCTTCGGTCGCTTATCGACTAATCTCTGTCGGAACAAAACCACTTTTGTTAGTAGGGCATAGCTGAGATTTGCGTAGGACTTATGTTTACACGCCTTCCATCATGTAACAGCGCCATGTGAAAAAGTGTCAACTTTAGACCGTGAATTTCAGGCTGCTTTTGTTTCGTACGGCTTGTGATTTTAGGATCAAGGCAATCTCCAGAATTAACTTTTTTTGCTGTTACCTATTGCAATGAAAAGTTTGCAGCGAGGCGGAGTGTAAGAAATCTGATGGATTTCGGAGATGGAGGGGGCTGCTCTCGGTGGAGCTGACCCTCCCTGACGCTGGGAGCTCGTCTGACAGGTGATCCCTGGCCTGCTGCTCTGCCACTGAGAAGCTCAGAGGCATCGACGTCTGAATTAAGCAATGCAGCAGAAACGGTTTTCTGAGACCCCCGCTTTCCCGTTCGCAGCTCTGGAAGGGGTTTTACAGGTTCCTTTATTCCAAGAGGTTTGGGCTTCCTTATTTCAAGGGGGTTGAGCTTCTTTATTTCCTTGGAACAGAGGAGGTCTTCTAGAGATCACACACCCATGTTGAACAATGTTTTAAAAGTTACACTGTTGTTTCTACTCTTACAGGAGATTCACAAAATGAAGAACAAAACAACTCAAACCCAAATGTATTTGCTGATTTCTGGGGATCATAATAATGCTATTTGTGTTTCCCAAACAGGTAGAATCACTTTATCCTCATCCTGGATGGGTTGAATTAGATCCTGAAATGCTATGGAGTCAATTTATTGGTGTAATAAAAGAGGCTGTACAAGGTAAGGGCTTAAATTTTGAGAAATTACTTATTTATCAAAATTAATGAAGTTAGTTACTTGGATAATAAGACTATTTTTAGCTAGTACTGAAAATCATCACTGGGCACAGGACTACAACATGCTTTAAGGCCTATTCAATCATTATGTAAATTAGGGTTCTTCAATTACCTTTTTCCTTTCATTGGGGCCAGATTAGGATTGAAGTAGAAACAATGTGAATACTTGATTTATGCATCAGTGCCAGCACTTTGTTGCTCCAGCTTTTTGTATATGCATCCTTCCCCAGTGTCTGTTCTTCCAGATGCCTCTGTGCAGGAACAGAGAGAAGGCTTGTTCCCCTTCCAGTGCCCCATTGTTCTACCACCACTTTGTATGTGCAAGTGAGAATGAATGCAGGATGCTGCAGAGCTGGGCTCACTCGATTGCAACCTGATATTCCTCCTTTTCCCATTCAAACTTTAAGCGGTTCTTAACCATCCTGTTCCTGTTCTTTTCTATTTGTACTTTAGCCTAAAAATTCCTAGTGCTCCACACACTAAATACATAGGACTCCCTTTTCTGACAAGCCTCTGATGGGTTTTTCCCCCCGCTTTTCTGGAAGCTGCTCTAACCCAGCTCTTACTCTCTACAACGCTCACAGCTTTCATATTAATCTACCTCCAGTGTTCTGTCATCTGTCCTGGATCACCTGTGCCATGTCAAAGCTGTGAACCTGTCAACTGGACCCCAGCTTGGCTTCCCACAGTGGCCCAGCCTCCTTGGCCTGTGTGTGCGCATTGCACTCTTTCATTCAATTCATTCAGTTCCTCCTGTTCAGCTCCTCTTGCTTGGTCTCCAGTGTTGCCCTGCTTTCAAACATGGCTCATGGCAAAACTACTTGTCCCTTCCTTTGGAAGGCTGCCTGAGGAACAGGGAAAGTAAATATCACCAGGTGTAAGCTGAAGCTGATTATTTTGGGCTCTTGATTTGTTTTGTCAGCAGCCACAACTGTTAGGTCACAAGAACAGCAATGCCACCTCAACCTCCTAAGACCTTACTGTCTTCCTTCATTTCTGTTCTGTGGGACAAGTCAGGAAGGAAGACTTTTCAGCTAGTTTTAAAAAGGGAAGATTTCCTTGTGGCCAAGCTGCATATGTTGTTGGCAAGTCATTTTTAAGTGGGTGTGTAAGTAAGCATAACTCACAATGCTGTCAAAAGAAGCAGTGCCACCCCTTTTTTACCGAGTTGTGTCTAGGCTAGGGCAGCTTCCTGAGTCAAATCACTGTCCGGCTGTTTATGCCAGCAGAGCTTCCCCAGTGTGTGGCCGAAGTGCTGACGCAAGGGAGGGTGTGGTAGCAGGGGCAGGAATGGCTGTCTGGAAGCAGAAGGAGCACAGTGACACTTGGGTTTGCAGGGCTTGTGGAGCTAAACGTGTGGTTCCATGCATGTGTGGATGAGCTGCTGTAGTTCAGTGCTACCTAAAGGTGGAAACATCTGGCTGCACAGTCCTAACTCTGTCTCTTACTGTGCCACGCCATGCAAAAGACAGAGTAACTTAAAAATATTCATGTTTGTCTTTAGGTTTGTTTTTGTCTGTAATGGAAGTTAGCTCCACTTATGTGGGTGTCTGGAGAGTATGATAGCTGCCACAGGGAAAGTGATGGGACTGTGCAGACTGTGGAGATGGGAAGGAGTAACACATGCCAGTAGTCCTTACTGAGCTGTGGAAGTGCTTGAAAGCTGTGGCTTTGCCTGAAAAAGAAATAGTGCTGTTCTCAGGCCACCCACTCCCAGGTCCTCCTCCCGTACCCTCCTGCTACCGTCAGCTCTTGTGCAGGCAGGTGGAGCAGCTTGCCTTGCGAAAGCCCTGGTTTAATTTTCAGCTGATTGAGGAATTGATAGCACTGCTGGCAGGAATGCAAGGACCCAGTGTAAGGGGAGGTGCAGAAGCACACGTCGAGTTGGGTAGCACAGGATGTGCCCTTTATCTGTGAAACCCCTTCTGGAATTGTCACTGAGAGGGTGCTGGGTGTGGAGTCTGCAGGACATGCTCACACAAATGAGCAACTTTGCACATGAAAATTAACATGAGAACACATATGAGCAAGACCTACTTAACCTGTGATTTGTTCAAGGAGCTAGATTGAGAGCCCTTCAGAGAGCCCTTTAGGACACGGTGGGTAGTCTGTCATTTAAGTGGAAATTTTTAAATGTTTATTTTATTAGTGTAATTTTGCTTCTGTAAGTATGGCTGCAGGTAATTAGCAAGCTGACCAGAGTTGTTTTGAAAATAGCTATGGACATATTTAATTATTTACATTTATATTAGAAAAAATGTTCTGTAACAGTTATTTGAAGGTAAGGTTTAACAGCAAAATTGGTGTATATCCAAATGTATATTTTTGTACTTTTGACTTTAAAGTATATTTTGTTGCATTCAGTGGTACCTGATTTAAGCAAATTATTTCTTAGTAATTTTGAAACATTGCTTAAGAAATATTTAAAGAGAGACATGTCATTATCAAAGTGATGCCAAAAGTTATGGTGTATTCATATTTATCTATTTACTGCCTGCGGGATCAATCTAATTTTGTTTCTTTATAGAAATTGTTTCCCTAAGTCTGTAAAGATACTTTCGTTGGTGCTTTTGTTCACATTCATCCATGTGAAATACACATTTTAATTGATTACGTGGGCATACGTAATCTGCCTGCCTCTCTCTGGGAATATTCATATGAAATGTCAACAGGCCTTTCAGAGGGTGGAAAGGGTCTGTGTGCCACAACTGCTTTTGCAAAATATGTGGGTTTGTTTATCTGCTTTGGAATCTATTGTCTGACTCAGAACTCTAACGTTTCTCTGCTTTTAACACTTAGTTGAATAATTTGTAGAGATTTATATTCTCGTAAACTATTATTTTCCTAAGTATTCCATAGGGTTTATAGTTATATTGAAGAAGTAATATTTTTGTTTGCTTCTCCAAATAAATGCTTTTTTTGTGATTGTCATTTATTTTCGGTTTTAGCTGCAGGACTTCACATGAGGCAAATTGCTGGTCTTGGCATCTCCACTCAGAGAGGAACTTTCATTACATGGCACAAGTATGTATATTGTGTGTTCTTTAAAATGAATTTGTATTCATTTGTATTCATAGACTGGATGGAAACAGGCTGTAGAAGTGTTGAACTCAAAAGTAAAAATTGTCAAGTCACTCATGTTCTCTTGTGTTTGCACAGCCATGCCTTAGAGCAGTTCAGAACAGATCATGAGTGTGTGGCTTTTTTGTTCTTTACACATTGGAAGAGATGAATACATACATATTTTTAATTCTGGTGAGAAGTCTGACATTCCAAATATCTGTTGCTGATTTGATAATTTCTCAAATCCACCAGGAGGATATGCAGTTATTACAGGAACTGACCTAGTGTTTATTGTCCTGATTGGAAATGGTGAATAATGTTGAATGTTTTGGGCAATTCACGTTCTCTAGCTTTTGTTCAAATACTGTTTTTCAGGAGGACAGGGAAACCCTTTCATAATTTCATAAGTTGGCAAGACTTAAGAAGTGCTGAACTTGTGAATTCCTGGAATAACTCGCTTCTGCTGAAGGTAAAACTGCACTAACCTAGTTACTGCTTGGATACATTAGAGCTGTTTAACTTTTGTGACAAGAAAGGGCAATCTATGGAATACTGCAAGTGTCCTGTTCACATGGTGATGTGATGTGCTGTGACCATCATTTTAACTGAGCAATAAGCATTTAACTGAGTAATATTAGCATGGAAGATAGTTCCAAGAAAAAAAGGTTCAGTATTGATAGCCTAAAGTAAATGTTATGGAGAATGATACCTATAGGTCTAAAGCTCATTTTGTTACTTTTTAGTCTGTTATTTTAAAATGCTGCATGTTAAGACCACTACAGCATAGATTGTGGATATAGGTAGGTCTGGGTTAGAAATGGTTTGGGCTTTTGGTTTCTTGGCTTGTTTTTTTCATGTATCCTTTGCTCACATTATCTGTAGGAGGTACATTTTATGCTGTTTGTGGCTTGTGCTTCACACCTTTAGAACAAAAAATTTGCTCTAAGTGCAAAACCAGAAGTTACTTTTCTCTAAGTAGAAACTAACCAGCACAATCACAATAAGAAATTAAATTATTTGGTTTACCAGTTCTTCTTTTGTGAAAACTTGATTAATGATTAAATTTTGGTAAATCTATTAAGTCATGATTGAGCCTGTCAACTGTAAGAGAACTTCCACTGGAATAACAGTGTGTAGTGCTGTCAGCCACATCATGCATTGTGCTCGCAGAGGTGACCAGTGCTGGCAATGCAGAGCAGTGGCTGTCAGTGCTCCAGCAGAAGGTGCTAAGGAAGCCTTGCTTAGAGCAGCTGCTCTTTCCTATGGTGTGTGTTGGAGGGAGGCTGTCTCTTGATATGAAGATCCTTACATAATCCCATGCAAGGATCCTCTAAAGGAGTTTTAGCTTTCTGAATCTAATCTCATGTCAGCAGCTTTCATCTGTGTTGTCATCCTTTAAAGGTAATTGATCAGTAACCTTTAAAGGACAAGATTAAAAACTAAGCAACTGTTTTCTTTTGAAACAGGTAATCCATGTTATTTTTACAGTGCTTCATTTCTTGACTGGGAATGATCGATATTTGGCACCCAGTTTTCTTACTTTTTCAACACATCAAGCTTCTATGAAGTTGTCATGGGTTTTTAAAAACATACGTGAGGTAAGCTGGAAAGGGAAAAGCAATAGGTTTCTTAAGTCATAATGGTGGCTTGTGACTTGGAGGTGTTCAGGGCTGGATGGGGCTTTGAGTGACCTGGTTTAGTGGAAGGTGTCCCTGCTCATGGCTGTGGAGTTGGAACTCTTTAAGGTCCCTTCCAGTCCAGGCCATTCCATGACTCTGTGACCATTGGCTGTAATTGCTTCCATTTTGTCATGCTCGTTCTTTTCAGAAGGACCAGAAAGGATTTTTTCTGTGTTAATGTTCAAAGCTTGTCTACCTAAATAGTAACTTGTATTCATACAAATTTTTCCTGTCATTATGGAAATGTATAGTAGTAAAAAACTTTCTTCATACATAAGCAATGTAATAAAATCATCTTATTTCACTTGATAGATTTATACAGTTAGTGATTGTACTTTTTTTTGAAGCTGTTTGTCCCCTGGTTTTGCATGACGATTTTATTTATTTTCAGTGGGACCTCTTACCTTTCCACTCTGCATTGTTCCAGAGTGTTTTGCAGTTCCACAAATAATACCATAATAATTCATTTTGCATTTCTGTGAATTGGAAAATGTATGTGGAATAAGTTGTGCTGGATTAACCTAGTACACTAATAAGCCCTGAACTGTGTGTTGCTATATTCATTGCTCTAATAGTCACCATGCATTGTTTTCTTTATCTACCACTCTTTCACCACTGTGATAACTGTGACTGTAAGTTTCTTTTCATAAGGCTATGATGCTCCTACAGTAGAAGAGTAATTGCTTTTCTTTCCTTAGCAACAGCTGTAAGAAAGTGTTCTTATTTTCTGTTAGGAGCATGAACTTGTAGGATAATATTAGTTAAATAGCCAACTCAGCCTTTTTAGAAGAAAAGTTAACAATCAAATACTTATTTTCTGAGGACATTCTGATTAATCATGAAGAAAATAATGAAAGAAATCAATAAATACTCTTCTCTTATTGTATCCAGTTGTAAATACTTTTTTTTTTTTTCATATATTTTTTTTCTCAGGCTGAAGAAGCTGCCAAAAAAAACAACTGCTGCTTTGGAACAGTTGACACATGGTTACTGTATAGATTGACTAAAGGTGAATATTACAGTTCCTCTTAAATATCAGTAAAACACACTGGAATCTAAGAAATTATGTTCATTACTTCTCATTTATATATCCTAAAATTCAGATACTTTTTTTTTTGCAATTTGTGCTTTTGTGTATACAATAAAAATTGTAATGTATTTACTGTTATAAAAAACTTCTGAATAAATTATTCTTTGGGCCTGCCTGGTAGGGAAATATTTATTCAGTGTAATCAGCATTCTAAGTGTATAAGATTTAAAGAGGACTAACAGAGCTAATTGGAGTTGATTGAAGAAAAGTACCTGTGAAAGCAAAAGAACAAAGACTTGTTACAAATGTGGAAGAATTACAAGTTTCTATCCTGACCACTAATGCATGAGGAGTTCCATTACTGTGGTGCTCTTGGCTGTTCTAGACAGGTTCTTGAGAGGAAATAGGGTGATTAATGTGTGCACAGTACAGTGAGCAGCAGGTAAAATCTCCATGCTCATTGTATCATTGTGATTTTGCTCATACACACTTGATTTATATTTCATGAGAGTCAATGGGATGTTTAAAGAAAACTCTTAAGTATTTGGATGTTTAAAAATCTTACTTTTTCTCTTTTCATGCTAGGTTCTGTGTATGCTACAGATTACTCAAATGCCAGTTCTACAGGCATTTTTGAACCCTTTACGGTATGTGCTGTTCCCAAAGAATGTTGTTGCTGTTTATTGTGCTTCTCAGATGGTTGATAATGTTTTTATTTTTTCCATTTCATTTCAGAAATGTTGGAATCCCACTTTGTGTAATCTACTTTCTATTCCAGTGTCTATTTATCCACCAGTGAGAGACACAAGGTAACTATGAAGGCATAACTAAAAGAATATGTTAACTGTTAAATTAATTGCTAAATTAATTATGATTAATTAAGAAATACTAAGTATTTTGCACAGGCCAAATAATATGCACGAGCACAAAAAATATTTTTTTATGCAGTTATACCTTATATTGAAAGTGTACTAAGTCCAAAACTTTTTTACTGTGTTTCTGAAAGTAACAGTTAAAATGTTTTCTTCAAAATAAGTCAGTAGCATTACCTTTTATGTGTGATCCAGACCCAGGCTGTATGTTCCTAGATTTCATTTTAACAAAATGGTCATTTTAATGTGATTTGTTTAAAGCTTCAACTTTGGATCAACTGACTCTGAAATATTTGGGGTACCTATTCCAATAATGGCAGTGGTAAGTGAAAATATTTTCTTAAACCTGTGTGTTTATACTCTATTTGGCTTTGAGTTACTACTTGTTTCTTTCATTAGTATTCTCTATTGATTCCTTGTGACTTAACTACAATAGCATTGATTGTTGAATTTTTCTCCAAAAACCCAGTCTACAACTTCAGGGGGAAGGAGGAGAAAGGAATAGGAAGGGATTTCTAGAGGTTGAGGTCCACTAAGGTTGTGTGACCAAATGATTAAATACTGAATGTAGGACTCTAAGCTCTGGTAATGTGTGTCTGGCTTAAAATCAGTTGTTCTGTATAAAGTTATGCAAGAGTCCATTCTAGCTTGACTTCAGTAAGACCAAACAACTGTAAGAGTATTTGTTAATAGATCCACTTGTGGTACCTTTTATCCCTTTTTTATTTTTCACTAAAAATAAGTGGCAAATAACATGTTCTTTCCTCAGTAGTTGGAATTTGGATAAGAAAACCTAAAGTGATGATTTGGAGCAAAATCTGCTTGAATTGAGCTAAATGAAAATACTGTCCCCTAGTTAACATGAATTTGTCTTGTTTTAAAGAACTGTGGACTAAATCTAGCTGTAAATTTACTGTTTCACCAACGCAAAAAACATAAGAAAATACATTTAATAACCATAATCATTGTTGGAAAAGGGAGCATGGAATAATTTGGTACAGGAGGGGTATCAAGGAAAAAGGACGGCAAGACCTCAAAATTTCAACTTCCTATTTGGAGAAAAAGGAATTCAGGCCAAGCTACTCTGTTTTGCTCCCTGGGATTGTAAATGCCCCCTTTATCCTTGTTAAATATTAAACCACAAAATACTTTTTTTGTTTCCATAATGTTTTTCACTGTTGCAAGCAGTCCTACAGACACTTCACGTTGTGAAACCTGGTGTAATTTGATGCCAGTAATAAAGTCTGACTGTTATAATGGCCTGCAAATGCTTAAGAAATTGTAAATGAGTCCTCTCTGAATGCTCTGTTCCTGAGTGGTTACTTGTATTCAAAACTCCAAAGTGTTTACAGAGATATTTTCAAACCCAGCATTGCAGGTTGGTAGGTGGTAGCTAACTTGTCCCATTGTTTTTGTTGGATTGACAGGTAGCTGATCAGCAGTCAGCTATGTTTGGAGAATGCTGCTTTCACCCAGGAGATGTCAAACTGACAATGGGAACAGGTGGTTTCTGGAATGTGAATACTGGAGAGCATCTCTTTGCAGCACGGGGAAGTAAGACAGTGAAGTTTTGGTTTTAAGGGATTTTATTCTTTCAGCTGTTCCTTGATAGCTGTTAATGCTGAGGTACACAAAAGAATAGGAGAGGGTTGTGCTTTTCCTTCTGTCTATAAGTGTAGAAAAACAGCTTGGGAGTTCTTTCAGAAGAGAAGACTGTGGAAAATTTTAATTAGCAATGTAAATTTTGGTGATCCTATAGTGAGCTTCTCAGGAAGAGAATTTAATTAGCATCATTAGTAATTATATCTGCATCCCTCCTGGGTTTTTTTTTCTTTCACCTGTTCTTCATACCAGTATTATACAGGATAGGAGAAAAAAAGGATTGGTCCTCTGGCTTCTCACATCAAAATGAAGTGAATCATTGCAAGTTCATCCCCTTGAACCCTTACGCATTGAAGCATCTGCAATGAGATAATGCAGGGTTAGGAGTTATAAGTTTTCTTGTAAAATGGGCTCCCCAGTGTGTTTTTAGTGTTTAAAACTTTGTCATTCTGAACATCTGTGGTCTGTCAAGTAATTTGTCAGAGATAGCTATTTGTCAAGATGAAGATGACACTGAAGTAAATTTGCCTACACAGTCTCGCTTGGTCATATTTTTGAAGAGCTACTAATTTTAGGATGTCTACTGCTTAAAATGGATTGGGGCTGGGAAAGAGAACAGCAGTGTGATAAAAAGAATTTTACCAGCTCAAGTCTTGAAGGACCTTGGCAAATACATGAGATACGTCAGAACTGAATAGCATAGACATGGAATTCCCTATGAATGCAACTGCTTTTTATGCTAATTAATTATGTCATTATTATGATATTTTTACTTAGGAAATAACACATATGTACTCTGTTAAAATGTAACAGCAAAAAACACTCTGTAAAGTTTTTTAATTTAGCTATTGTATTAAGATAGGAGTTAGTCTTCTAAGGCAGCGCTGTGAAACTTTTACTGCTTTAGGCTGTTACTTATGTTAAAATTATTTTCCCTGTGTTCTTTGGCTGTCATGGGGTATAGTTAGTGAGACAAGTTAAGAGCCTGGCTTTCTCAGTGCCCTGGGCATGGAATGTAATGTGTTCAATCTTTAAAGCTGACACATGTATTTAAGACTGCAGGATGAATCCCTGCAGCATCCTTGTGCAAGCTATTCATTAGTTGCTGTTCTTAGTTTCTTGTTTCTGGTCTACATTTAGCTCCTACATGTAAGAGTTTAAAAAAAAAGAAAAATGAAGTAATTCCTTCAAGAGCAGCCTCTCTCACAATTCAATGATGGAATCATGTTGTATAGGTTTAAAGCTACCTCTGGTAGTCCGAGGGTTTGTAATACCTCTTGTCATGCCAGGTGTCATGGGGATCCCTTCCCTAGGGGTAGGATTATATTACACTGCTAGAGACTCTGGTGTGAACATCTTTAGGGAGGCTATGTGATGGATGGATGTCTCTGTCCCTAATTAGTTGCTCTTCTTAAGGATCTTTGGCTCAATTATTTTTTTTGGCTTTTTTTCTTTGTGGCTTTACCTTTGTTAAAAAAATAAAGATTTCAAGGGACACCTGCACCAGGATGATCTGGAGTTATATATATTACATTCCCCTTTCAAGAGACAAATACAGACTTTAATCAGTGCTGCTGATTGTTTAATATTGTAAGCACCAGAGTGCCCCCAGTACTAACACAAGTATCTGCAGTTGCACTGGTACTCCCCCGCAACTCATTTGGACACAGGCAAGCAAACTGGAGATCATTCTGTGAGGAACACATATATCAGCAAAGTCACTTTGAGAAAGCACAGAGAGCCCCTAGATCCTTCTGGTGCTTTTCTGGTCCTTGTAAAGGTACCCTGGGACTCATTTACCTTTGTTGCATTACCCATGATCTCTGAGTCCTCAGCAGGGCTCCATAAAGTATGGGCACTTCGTTCACTCTAACAGTTACTGTGCTTGATTGAGTAAAGTTGTTGCAGTGACACTGACTATTTGGGTTCTTATCCAGTGACCTGAAAAGCCATTTCTCTTGCTGAAGTGCAGGTAAAACTTGTTTTCTTTTTTGCTTTCTGTGTGAGGAAGCATTGCATATTAAACAGGGAATTAAAAAGTACATCACTTTTGTCCTCTTCTGTGAATAAGATCTGTGCTCTAAGTTTGTTTTACTTTATTTGTATGTATGTGTCTGTTTCAGTTTTATGTTTCCCATCTGAGAGCCAAACCTTCATGCTTTATGTTTAGGGAAAAACAGTCTTCCTTTTTAGAAACCCTTGGGGAAAGTTGGATGGACTTAAATACAAAAACACCGATACATTTTTAGGTATTCACAATCTCTTATATAAAAAATAGAAGTAGGCACAGATAGATCTTCAGTTTAAAGGTGTTTTTTGGTAACTTGATAGCAGTTTTTTTTAGGTTGACTTTGGTCTAACAACCTGTTGATCAGTTCTCTTAATATCCCATCACTAAAATTTTAAACAACACATGTAGCCTCTACCAGTGACTTCTTTAGTTTGAATGCTACAAAGGAATTGATGCTTTTTAGGTGGGTTTATTGTGAGGAATGTTTGTCTACGTTTTTCTGGAAACATTTATTTTAACTGAATGTTTTGTTTAATGGAAAATAATGAAGGTCTTTATCCACTGATTGGCTGGAAGATTGGGGAAGAAGTTGTTTACTTAACTGAAGGCTCTATATCGGACGTCGGTACTGCCATAAAATGGGCTCTGGATATAGGTAACTTCTTTCATTTTATAGAGGGTGAAATATGTGACTGCTTAAGAAGCTGTTTTATGGGTTCATAGTTATGTTACTAGATTTGATTTTATTATTCATAACTGAAGGAAGTAATCTTCATGCTTTGGACAGCAGAAATGCACAGTCTTTTTAGTAGGCACTCTGCTGAGGGTGTTTGCTGCAGGGAGTTTGGTTTGCACAATCATCTCCTCTTCAGTCTCTGCCTCAGACCATCCTGCATAACTAGGCTTTTATTTTCCTGAAACATTTTACTCCTCACTTGCTTTTGAGAGGTCTTGAGCTGTACATTTCATAACTAATAACAGGTTTGATTTATATAAAAATGACATGAAGAACTTCGCAAGTAACAGTATGTTGCTTCATGTGGAAATAATGTGCCTTTTGGCTGTTATTATTTTGTAATGAAAGGTTTTGCATTCCAGTTTAATGACAGACTAAGAAAATACTACCTCTGTAGTAGGTGATGTTCAAACCTACTGATTATTCACAGGACAGCTGTTCTCAGTGTTCTAATTAGAACTTCAAAATTTACTTGGCTTACTTAGAAATTTAGTACATTTTTTACTAGGATGAGACAAAAGTGATTAATGTCTCAAACTTTGGACTATCTGGGAAGGGTTTTCCTCAAGTGTAACTCACCACAAAATTCCACATTTCTTGAAGCTGTCAGCTTTAGGTGCATGTGTATGTGCTCTGGTACATGCCCCTAAGGGTTAAGTATGACTCAGATTGGTGCTCACATCTTCATCCAACCTTTGACTAAGCCTAGAGAGTAACAGCCACTAGGCTTTGGAGGAAATTACTCCATTCAGTACACAGTTCAATGCTGCAGACTCAAGTGTCAGTGCTACATATATAAGCTTAGATCAGATTCCATAATTAAAATTAGTAATTATCCATATGGAACTTATCAGTACTTAAAATGGATATATGCAGAAGTATAAAGGATTTTTAGGTAGTCAGTAGTAAAATGGTCATGATCTACAGTTGCTACCATAGGAAAAAAAAGGGAGGGAAGTTTTTTTTTTTAGAGATGGGATAAATAAAAGGCAAGCTGCTTTAAACTCTGTAACAAGTAAGGCCTTTATTTTCTGAAAATATTGTTGCAGAGAAGCAGAATTCAGAAACGTTTATCAGCTTTAGGGAATGGAAAAACTTTAGCTCTATAGAAGGAATTGGGCCAAAACACAAGGTAAGCTAATGGCCTCAGTAAGAGTGGTGAGGCTCAGGATGGATGAAGATGAGACACAATTGTGGTAAAGGTTTGGAAATAGTAATTTCTGCAGCAAGGCAAACTTAGTTTGGTGGATGTCTTCTAGTAGAATCCTATAACTTCTAAGAATTTTGAAGAAGTAGTAGTATGTGGAATTTCAGCATGGAGTCAGTCTTACTTAATTTTTGATTTTCTGTCCTGTCATAGAGGTACTATGTCTATAATTCAGTAATAGCAAAGACAACAAGAAGGAAAAAATGCAATTTAGGTTTATTAGTCTGAGCACAGTAGAATCCATAGTTTTCCCACAAATTCATAAAGGTTGCAAAGGTAAATTGAAACTCCTGATAAGTTACCAAGATGGGCTTTTCAAAGGTAAGTTGAGCTAGATTAAATTAATTTACCTTTAATAGGAAAATTCACTTTTTTAGACAAGAAAAAGCAGTTTCTCTCATGTACAGAAGACCTCTAGTCTTCTGTAAAATCATGTTGTGTGGCCACACATAACATGATTTATAAGGACATCAGTAGTTGCAACTGTGGAAGAGGGATGTTAGTACAAGAGTTGCATGTGGGTGAAGGAACAAGCTAAAGAGGAATGTCTGTAAGAGTTATGAAAGGAGTCAGGATGGACAGAGAATAAAAACAGTGTCTATTCAAACGGCATTATTGTGATAAGAGGTGATGTATTGCCTTATATGTCACTTGTAAAGATGCTAAGAGTGCTGATAAAATACAGGTATTAAGGGCTTTTCTGTAGTTGTTAGGTGACAGTAAGTTAGACAGTAAGGTAGTTGTTGGACTGACAGTAACAACATGGGGAAAATATGTTCTGAGTCTAAGGTTTTAGCACTTTTAGAGTGCCATTATCATTCTTAATTCCCATTTATGTCTTGAAGATTAAAAGGCTATGGCACAGCAGATAGGAGAGGATCCTTTTGAGTTTAGCCTTCATCTGAATAGTTGGGGATTGTTGATGTGACTGGACATGAAATAGAGAAGAGATTGTCTCCCTTAGAACATGTAGTTTGAAAATATTAAAAAAGGAGTAGTCTGATTCTAGATGTTTTTCCCTTAGTGAGACAAAATGAAGAAATTGAAGGAAATAATAAAATCCTACAACCTCTGTATCTTTACAGAACTTTTCACCAGTGTAGATGAAACGGCAGAAATGGCACAGCGTACTGCTGATTCTCAAGGTGTTTGTTTCATTCCAGGTTTGCAGGTAAAAATATCATTAATAAAATAAAGATTATATTTTAACAACCCAATTAAAAATTAATTTTCACATTTTTAAAGGTAATAATTTACATCTTATCACAGTGTTTATTCTGTACTGTTGAGGTTCTTACTGTCTGTTGCTCATCACAATACATGAAGGCTGTTGTCATATCAAAATGGTTAAATGCCATTCCTCCCCTTGAGAAAAACCTTACCAAATATGAAAATTAGTGATGGACAGATAGACTGAATTATTTTCCTCTAGTAACACTGGCAATGCCTGCAGAGACACAAACCCATGTCACAGCTTTTCTGCTATGAGGGGCAGAGCTTTCATTGAGACAATACTTCTAATCACTGTTCTAAAATACTTGATTCTATTCTGTCTTTTTTCAAGGTGTAGGTTGTAATTCATCAGAATATTTTAAAGTATCTAAATATTATCAAGATGGCAAGTCCTGGCATTATGAAAAGCAAAAATAATACTTAATCACTTCTCCTGGGAATGATCAAACTCAGTGCATTAGACTTCTCTCTTAGAAGTCTTAGGAACTGTTTGGCTTCAGTGATACAAGCTCATCTCTCAGTGTGTTGCTAAAAGTTTGAGTTAACCGTAGTTTGAGTTTCATCATTCCTAGGACTAGTGGTTTTTTATGAAGAAACTTAACATCTTTACATTACTTTGTCTAAGTTCTGTATGCTAATGGAACAAAGCAAGGAAGAATTTAATTTCTTCTCCAGATTGCCCAGCCTTCCTTCAGTGTCACTAATAACAGGCTGCAGTGTACATCAATAAAAAGTATTATTGTCCTTTTCAGTATTACTTTTGAAAGTCAATTAATTTTTTTTCAGGAGTTCAGGAGGGGGCATGTGTGAAATCTTGTTAGAGAACAGCAATATCAGTAATATGAGTGTGCCCTGTCCTATACAATTGGTGTACATTTTAAATGTATTTTAAAGGGAAATTATGTGGATTAGTCTTTTTTAGTTTGCCTGATTTGGAAGAAGTCACTTAAACGTTTTGCTGTTGAAAGAATCAATTTAAACTGTTTGCTGAGTAAGCTAAAATAACACTATATACCTCTTACATATTGTTTTCAATTTTCTTCTTTCACTATGCTGCCTGTAATTGTCGTAAGTTATTTTTTTCTTACTCTTTTACTTCTTTCACAGAAGCCTACAAATACTATTCACTGAACTCATGGTGACTTCTTTTCTGCAGGTTTCTGGGGATGACCCATATTTATGTTCCTCTTTCCTGGGGCTGAAACCTTCCACTAACAGAAACCATCTTGTTCGGGCTATACTGGAATCTGTAGCTTTCAGGTACTGCATGCTAAATTATCTGGCTTGTATTTTCTTATGTTTGCTTTTATTTAGATGAGCAGTGTTAAATGGATACATGGACTTTTGCAGTTTGTACAATACATTACTGTTTACACTGGAAAGGAGTTTTAGCTGCTTCCCTTTTTTTAACACTTTACAAATAAATTTGTGTGTATTTGTTAGTTCAGATTTTTTGTCATTAGTAACCATACAGAGATTCTTAAATAATGTTGTTTTTTGCATGTTTTAAAAGTGTTTTCTGTTTAAAGTTTGTCCTTCCTCTCCTGACAGTGTTTTGTCAGAAACTGTAGTCCTCTCCAGCTGTGTTTAAAGTATCCTTGAAGCTGAAAGTTTTATATCGGCTTTTGTTTAAAGTTTGAAATTTTGGTGTTTTGTAAAACAAAGTAACAGGCCTCTTAAAAGTCTTAAAATATGTGAATGGACAGCAGCTTCCAGATCTGTGAAGGCTAAATATGTTACTGCTGGTCACTGGTGATACCACATCAGTGTGGCACTGCTTTGCCAGCCCCCAGCATGCCTCAAACTGGAGCTGAGCATGGGTTGAGCCTGGCTTACACCGCACTGTGGCCAGTTAGGGAGCCCTGATGTGATTCCTTCATGTAGCCAGCAGCTGTGCTCTTGATGCCTTAGAGGCATCACTTTGGGCGTAAAAATCTCCTACAAAGAGCTCAGAAAAGATGTCTTGAGCAGGGCAGCATTCTGAATTGCTGCAATTGGTTTCTAATGGATTTTCCTTCTGCGCTGTGAGCCTCAACATGAGATGCAGTAATTTCTGAACTGACATATTGGTGACTTGAAAAGGATGTTAAGGGATGTTAAGAGTTCATCCATTTCATTCAAATACTGCATACAAATAACTAGAAAAAAAAGTAGAGATCCTTTGTGTTTAGATTTTCTCCCATTAAATGAAATGGTTTCAGGAAAAAGTCAAACTTGAAGGCTTCAGATAGTCCCTTTCAGAATAGTTGGATAAACTCCATTTAGCACTGTTGGCCTACTTTCCTCACTCTAAGCCACTTGTTACATCAACATTGCATCTCTAGGAACCTATCAGTAACTTTTAGTGGGAAAAATTAACCTTCTACAGTGACTTGCTATAGAATGGGCCTTGATTTAGCCATACTTTGCTTTGTAACAGTGACAAAGACCAAACATCAGTTTCAGTGGGTTTGGGTTTTTCATTTATGCATTCTAGAAACTTTTCAGCTATTGCAGCAGTTCTAACAGAACTGAGGCCTTTCTTGCCTTGCATTTATTTTATGACTATGTAGATACTGAAAACACTTTATGGAATATATAATTCTTAATTCAACTATATTTTTTTAAAGAAACAAACTGCTTTATGATATCATTGTGAAGAAGGTGCACATTCCGCTTCGAGATATTCGGTAAGTTCCCTGTAACTCTTAAATTTTATATATGAGTTCGATTTTAAACAGGTTTGAGCTTCATTATGCATTTTCTCTTACTGTAAAAATTCTGCTGTTCAGAAGTAGATGATTTCCAAGTCAAATGTTAATGTAGCTTAAGCAGCAGTAGAGTCTACCCACAGCTATTGGCATTGGTGATTGTTAGTGGGGGAGTAATGAACTGCTCTAATTATTAGAACAAAAATTAAAAAGAAGGCATATCCATGTTTTCAGGTAGCACTAGAGTGTGTATAGCACTGCCTACCACAAAGGTCATTCTACCCTTTGTCGTCATTCTTTCATACTGACATTTTCTGTGCTGGGTCTTTCACTGACAATTTTTTGAAGAAGTTGATTATAAGTGGTTCTATTTGTGAGGGAAAGAGGGAGATTAGTTTTAGATTTCAATTGTTAAGACACCGGTTTTGCTTTAATCTTGGAAGAACCATATCAAATTTAGTGAGGCAATCCTGTAATCCCTAGAATATGCTTGTACAACATTTAGCTGAATTAAACATTGCTGGAAGACCATATTTCACATTTTGGTAGGGACCTTCTCTGAGCACACCAGTTGTCAGAAGCTCCAGCCCTCTGAGGCTCAGAAAGCTCTGCAACAAAATTCCTCCCTCGGGCAGCCAGAGGTCAGCATGGCACTGCAGTCAGGAGCAGAGGAGCATTCCCATCCCTCCTGTGCCTCTGCAAAGGAAGAACAGACTGGCAGGCATGTCAGAATCAGACTCTCAGTGGGGAAAAAGCGAGAGTACAGAAGTAGGAGGAGGTAAAAGTTTCTGCTTTCCATCACATATTGGGAGAGAGCAGGCAAAGGGGAAGAAACAGCCAGGGTTAGGGGTTTAATGAAAAGACGAAAAGTACCAGAACTTTGATTGCTTAGGAAGCTTTTTAACATAGAAAATTGAATAAAAAATTTGAAAAGTCACATTGAAAGTGCAAACTCTTAAAGAACTCTTAAAATATGGAAAGTATGGAAATACTAGGGAGCCTAGGGAGCATTAGAATTCCGATTCCATTTACATTGCAATATAAACCTTAAATTGTATGATCATGTTATTTTTTATTCATGGATATAAAATTGCAGTTTTATATAGTGTCTGTATTACTTAACTAAAATCAGTAGCAATTCAGCTTGAGGATTAAATATTAAAACATAATAAGACAGACTCATGGGGTTCTCAGTAGGGTTGCAAACTGCTCTACCATCTTTACATCCACACATCTTTTGCATCTGTCAATTACCTTTGATTTTTTGTTGTTGATTTTATCCCATAAATTTATTCATTCCTTTTTTAGCTGTTGACCTGTATTCCTTGTTCCTTCCTGGTCTCTGGGCATTGTTTTCATTAGTTCTCAACAGGTTCTTATTACTTCTCTTTGCTTGTCTCAACACCATCAAGGAAAGCACAGAGAAAGGGCCATCAGCTTTAGTCCACATGTCTTATAACTAATGAGTTTTATTACCTAACACTTTTCTGTAGCAATAAACACTAGAGGTCTTCTCTGCACCACATTTGATAGAACAACAGCTCCATACATGGCTGGTATTGGAGTACAAGAGCATAATGAACCTATCTAGGACATTTCAAAGATTGCTTTTTGTTAGAATTATTTTGTTTGCCAGAGTAATTACTTCGAAATCTCAGATGATTTAAGACCAGTACTGATAAGTTCTCATTTTCTCTATTAAATTGGTCTCAAAGCAGGAAAATAGGCAGATGGAAGCCTCATTTTGGAGTTCCTGTTAAAAAGAAGCAACTGAAGGCATTTTAGCTAACTAATACAAAGATTTCATATTAAGGAAAACGGTACTTTGCCAGATCTGAGAACACGTGAAAGGATTTGTTTGGTGTAATGGTTTTGACTGTTGTCATATTGTGGTGGCATCTATGTAGAGGTTCTGTTATAAACCCTAATATTTCAGCCAAGATGATGTATAGTTTTAAAAGACAGAACTTTCAGAGCTTTTGATAGTGTCCTCTGTCCCTGTCTGCCTACCATTCCCCTCAGAGTTTATAAACTTTTTTTTTCCTTCTTTTTTTTTTTTTTTTTTTTTGGCACCTTGTTCTGTCCTCTAAATTTACCCATAAAGTGGAAATGCATTTGTGCATGAGTGACAGGAAGATTTATGCATAAGTGTGAAATACCAAACGTTGTTTACTGAAATGCTGGCAATAAGCACTTAACACATTTTTTTAACTACTTGTTCCCTTCTCCCTATAGAGCTGATGGAGGTGTCAGTAATAATAGTTTTGTCATGCAGATGACATCAGATTTAATTAATAAGAAAATAGAAAAACCTGCAAATGCAGAAATGTCTAGTCTCGGTGCAGCTTTTCTAGCAGGCCTTGCTTCAGGTACGTAGACATTAAAAAGGCTTTTTTTTTCCCCTTTATAATGCATGTTATAAATACAATAGAAAAGAGATCAGACAAAAAAAAGGCATAACTTCAAATAATTGTAATCCCCCCTTGAAGGATTACTCTAGCCATTTTTGTGGGAATCTAAGGTAAATAGTGTTTATGGTTCTCTGTAGAGTACCATTAGAAGGATGTATTACTAGAGAAGAAAGGTGGGCCCTGTCTTTGCTGCCTCCTCTTCTTGACTCAGACATTCCACGTCCATTCCTGTGCTGGTGCTGGGGATGGACCACGTGGCCAGGGAGCCACCATGCTCACCTGCAGCACTGTCACTCCCACTGAAGCTGTGTGAGCACAGCCTTTATCCTTTGAGACTTTCACAGGAATGAAGTACAAAATTAATTATTAACAGGAAAAACAGCTCTACTCACACAGAATTGTTTCATATTATTAACCAGACTGAAAGCTACAAACTGTTGACAGTTTTGCTTAATATGCACCTACAAAACATATTTTTGTTGAAGTGCTTTGATATGTTAATAAGACAAATGAAGGTAAAAACTATATGCTCGGGTAAGACTTATTCAGCAATTAAAAATGCAAGAAAGTTGAGACCCTTGATAGACAAGAATGATTTAACAACATAAATTGATAGGAGTCTGTAACACCAGCTGTTTCTTGCTATTGATACAATTTTTTAAGGCAGTAGGAAAGTAGCTTGGTTTCTGTGGCCCTTCTTCGTTGAGAAGGACCTGCAACCAAAAGCACTTTGTGGATGAAACCTAAGGGAACCTCAGTGTTCCAGAGCTGTTCCTTGGAAACCGTCCCAGTTAAGCAGATGCGCTGTTGTCAGGATTCCAAACAAGTGGATCCTATTGGAAAGGATTTTCACAATATTAAAAATATGCTTCCCTCTGAGAAAGTTGCTGGTAGAGTAAAAAGAAAAGCTGTCATTATTTCTTACTGTGTTTCTGCTTTGGATCTCTTGCAAATAGATTAAAACAACTCAAAAATAACGTATTTGCAGTTGGGCTGGAAAATGAATTTTCTGTTTATAGGATTTTGGACAGACAAAAAACAACTAAAGAAGCTAAGGCGGATAGAAGCAGTGTTTGAGCCCCAGAAGGATTCAGAGGAATACAGACCTGCTATGGATGCATGGCTGCAAGCAATGAAACACTCACCACACTGGTAGAAATTGGCATTTTAATTTTAGAAGAATTAAGACGGTTTAATTAATATTTTATAACATCTTGCCATTAACAGGACCATAAAAAACCATAACTGAAATTTGTGATGGTGTATTATAAGTTCTGTGGTATTTCAGTGCCCCCCCTGCTGCTGGATTACTTACCATGGTGTAATGAACCTTCCCATCATCCCTGTGGCAGCTGTGGTCCAGCTGCAGCATTTGTGTCCCTTCAGTGACCTCCTTTGGGTGGCCCAGCTGCTCCAATCCTACCAGTACTGCCCATGGGCTGCTGGAGCTGTGAGCAGCTCGCCTCCCTTCGGATCTTTAAAATCTTGCGTATGTTCATCATCCAGGAAGGGTAGAAGGCACATTGACTCCCCCAGGCATTGCTAAGAAACAAAATGATTGTTGGGGCTGGGTTGTGAGGAATTCCTTACAAAGACATTGTTTTGGTAGTAGCCTGTTACCACCTTTTGGTTGACACTAGGCGCTGTGATCTCATTATTTGTGCACTAGATCAAGATGAAATACAAAAGCAAATAGGCTTTCAACACTCCATTAAAAAAATCCAGGATTTTTGTAGCTGATACTTTGTAGCTAGCTTGTAGCTCAATTTTTAAAATTTTTATGAAGACCAAAAGCAATCTTATCTGGAGTGGCCAGCACAGATACATTAAAACTAGTTCCAGGTATGCCATCTAACTTGTAAATATCTGTACTGTTAGTATCTTCAGGGCCATTTTTAAATCCTATTATTATTAGCTAAAAGGGAGTAAAAAGTCTATTTTTGAAGCTATAAATTACTTTTGTATTTTTTAAACAAATAAAATATAATTAAAGAAATGTGTAGTTAATTACTCTTATATAATTGCTTATTTCTAATATTAAATTATTGTAATTTTCTCAGGATTATGTGTAAATCAGCTTCCAAAATGTAAAATGATTAAACATTTTAATTTCAGAATAATATCAAGTTCAAGCTGTGGGTGATTTGTATTCCATAGACACTGGAGATAAGAAATGTTTACAGATTTAACATCATTGAAAGAGGGCTGAAGAACTGTAATTCATTTTCTTGTGCTGATACACAGAAGGTCAAATCATACACCATTTCCTTCAGTCATGTACCCTGAGTTGGAGCATCTCCTCTAGCTGTGTTCAGCCTCCATCTCATTTACTTGTCAGCCTTAGCTTAACGTGCCATTTTTCTTGTTCTTCTTTTACATTCTGCCCTTCAACCTGTGCTACATCTTGGCAATTTTCTTTTCTCTGGGTATCTTTCCAACTCTCTTTAACCTTCTTTAATGTGAATTCTTAAATGAAATGCAGAAGCAAGTGTGTCTGCTGATTTCTAGTAATATGCCAGGCTGTAGTGCCAAGATTCCAATATTAAGTCCCTCAAGGAGATTCCCTCCACTCCTCCTCCTGTTGTAAGGTAAGATTCTGCAGTTACAGGGTGTGTGAAACAATTGCTTTGCTTTAACTCCTGTGTATTCAGCCTGGGATTTTCCTCTGTCATCACAAAGTCACTGCTAAAGAAAATGTTAATTAGCAAGAAGGTTCTCTCTCCAAGGCCAAGCAGAAAGGCTTTAAGTCTGGCACTCTGAGCAGAAGTTTGTGCCTCAGTCACTGGTATTCTGCGTTTTGTCACACTAAGGGAGTTTAGTTTCATCAACATCTGCCTGGGTATGATGTCCCCCTATTGCCCTTTTGATGAAGGCTCCTTGACTTAGGTTCTCTTGATAGACTGGAGGTCTAGCTGGGCTGAGCAGGCAGTGTTGCAGTGCTCCCAGACAGAGCTCTAACGGGAGCTGAACCTGATTCTGTTCAAATCACTCTGCTGAAGGCAACTCTGCACCATGTGCCTGATACTTCTTCACCTTTATGTGGTGGTGGTTTTCACCCTGGCAATGGCACAGCTAGAGTGAGAGAAGATACCCAAGACATTATATACCTCTTGCTCCAGGTGGTATCCTAGAGGACACACTCTGGATAACCATTTTACCACTGTCACTGTTTAATTTGAAGCAGGAATTTAAGCTGTTTTCCTTTCACTAGCCTTAAATCTACAGGAGAGAAACTTCTCTACAAATTAAGGAGGCAGAAAGGCCTTGGTGCATTTACCAGCTGTGAATCTTCCAAATGGCCTGCAGATTTATGAGTTCTGTTGTGGAGAGGTTCAAAGTAGGGAGTAAGGCTCTGAAACAGAGGGGTGCCTGAAAGTCTCCCAGGATGGACCAGCCTTTGGAGATCAGAGCATTTGCCACAGCTTGTGACATGAAGCTGCCCCAAGACTGAGCATACTAACTGATATTTTGAAGAAATTTGATTATTGATCAAAGTCTCTTTTGTTTATCTTTTACAAGAAAAACTGATTTTATCTTCCCAGGAAATCTTTAATGTGATATTATCTAAAAGTGGTACCTGTTAATTGATAATGGATTTGAAATAAGCTTTAGATACATTTTTACAGGTGCTGTGCTGTCTCAATTTTTGCTGTACAGAAGGGCATTAAAACCATTTTAGAACCTCACTCATACTAGCTTTTATTTAAAATATGACAGCTTTTACTGCTGTCTTCTTGCTTGAATTTAATTTTTTTGTCTCAAGGTTGTTCTCATTAGTTTGGAAAGTATATGCAATTTTACATTTTTTATCAGCTGAGTTTGATAGTAAAGGTAACAATGCAAAATTACAAATATTAACTAGTTTGCAGTTTCGTCATTTTAAGATATTCAGTTGAGATTTAATGTTGTATTTGGGATTGGACAGTAATGCAGCTCATTGGCATGTGAAGATTGGCAAATCAGTTGAGATGTGTTAATGATCTCTGGGCATTCTGCCTGCACAGATCCCACTGTGCTGATAGCAGATAACGTCACATCAATTTGGCAGTTGTATCATTCATAACCTATAGTCCTACTAAATTTGTGGGGACTATGTGGATGAAAAAGGATGCCTCATAATAATCCCTCTATTGTTGGAGGAATCTAGCTACTATTAGATTAATTGTTGTATATCGAGAGACAGGGCAGCTGAAAAAGTCTTCAGATAGTTGAAAATACTGAGCAGCTGTATGAATTGTTACATAGCTAAAAAAAATATCAAGTCAGCTGTGTTAAAAAGCTTACTGTAATAAACTTGACCAAGATTTTTGAGTACTGTTTTCTTTTAAGCAGTATTTTCTGTTCTACTCTAACAGCTAATTTTACATAAAATTAATTCAGTTGCTCTCATTTGTTTTTAACAAGAGCATTTAGACTTGCTTTCCTGTCAGAAGAAAGTAAAAAAAGCAAAATACTGAGTTGCTGAAAGCCTGCTACCTTCTACTGGTATAATCTCTGTAGCAAGATCCTTCAACTAGTCCCGCTATTTCCAGGATCAGGGCCCAGCACAAGAGGCTCGCCAGCTGAAGAGAAAGAGGTAAGAACCATTTCCTGCCAGTCGCTGGGGCTGAGTTACTGGTCCGAGCCAAAGAGTACAAGGTGTGAGCCCCTCTTGGAACAGAGGTGTGACAGTCCTGCAGGTGAGTCAGGGAATGTGGCAGTGCTCTGACCCAGCAGCTGGGCAGTGTGTTAGGTTAAGGCTTTATGGGGAGTCGGGGCAGGTTGAGCAGGAGAAAAGGGGTTTTACTGCTTTCCTGTGGGCTGGCAGGAAAGGAGTAAAATAGCAAATACTGGAAAGTGATGTACTGTGAAAGGGGAAAGAGGTAGCAGCTAGGAGGGATGACTCAATCTGACTGGCCAGGGGAGCAAGGGGGACTAAGGCTGGGACACCAGACAGGTTCTGGAGGGAGACACAAGAGCTTCCTGCAGGGCAGGCATGGCTGCTCAACCCACACCTTAGCATGTCTAAAAAACCCAATTCTAAGGGGTTTTTTTCAATGCAGCCTTCATTCTGGGGTAAAATTTGGGATTTGTGAAAGTTCTGAAAGACTCTGTATTGGTTTAGAATGTTACATAAGTAGCATACTTACACTCATGTAAGTTGGTCATTGTTTCACCACCTTCAAACTCAATAGTGTGTGTGTATATATATGTATAGATGTGTGTATATAGAGTTAATCTGCAATTTGCTGTTGAAAGCAAATGCAAACAGCAGTGACCTTCCTTCTGTTTCTCTTCTTGGGGGTTAGAATGGCTATTTTTCATGTTCATAATCAGTTCCAGTATCTGACTTCAGCTCATCAGTGTTTCTTGCAAAGAAGTAAATAAACCAATGAACGGAAAAGAGATCTACGAAGCCCAAGTGTCTTTATTGAGGCTGAGTTCAAGTATTTGTTTAGCTGTGGTAACTAATAATAGTGCAGTAAACCAGCCAACCTGGTTGCTTCTGGTTTGCTTCCTTCTTAATGTAGTGTGTGCCTTCTGCACTTCTGTCAGGGTGTGTGTCATATTAGTGGTTGTGGATGTACCTGTTAGAGGGGGCTCCAAGAGAATACACAATAGTTTGCGTATTTCTATTGCTTTTGTGAGTATATCTTTCATAACACTGCCAATATTGATAAAAGGTCTTGTTACATGTTATGGAAGTGTTTTATAGAGGATGAAAAGAACCACAATCTGCAAATTCCTAGGCACATGCAAGATTTGCAGTTGTAAACTGCCCCATTGAAATAAATATAAAGGTTTTGTTTGCTAACATTGCTAATATTCCTTAGACTGACGTTTAGGAACTTGATTTTATAGGCTGAACACCTGGTTTTTTGATGTTACTTCCCTTTTTAGTGAAGGGGACAGGATCAAAAATATGTCTTTATAGATCATTTAATGTTGTGTGTAATGCAAGAAAAACAGAACTTTACCACATTTGATCTAGTATATGTATGATCTGCAGGGATCTAAAGCACATAAATAGTGTTTGTGTCCTTATGAACCTTGTTTTGCTCAGCTTGCTCAGTGGCACTAAGCTGCGTTTGCGTTAGAGAAATTTGCAAAATGGGTACCTGCACGCCTTGGATGTGTGCCTGGCTGCACTCGAGAAAGACTTAACAAATGTTGCATCGTTGCGCTGAATGGAACTATGCCGAATTTATTTTTTTGCTCCCAGGAGTGCTTTCAGTGCTTTCTATTTATATGGTCTCTGTGCGAATATGTGACCCTGCTTCGTTGAAACAGTTTTCTGAAAGCCATAAAGAAACGTTCAACTCAAACACTTGTTAAGGCTTTTCCAAGGCGCCGAGCTGGGCCTGGGTTTTTGCGGCTGGGGGCGGGTCCCGGCTCTCGCAGGGCGGAGGTGCGAGGGCGCGGTCGCTGCTCGCCGGCCCCGCCGCCGCTTTGCTGGCCGGGAGCCTTTGTTGGCGGGGGAGCACGGAGCCGGGCCGGGCGGAGGGCAC
>VZRH01007259.1:1484943-1544151 GCA_013397555.1 Urocynchramus pylzowi | reverse complement strand
AGGCACCGGCCGAGCTCCCGGCCCTGCTCAGCGGTGCCTGAACTTCGTGTTGGGGCGGTTCTCACCCGCGGGTCTTATCGGGAGAGGGTCAGTCCGGCACAACAACAACAACAAAACTTCCCTGCCTGCCTCTTCCTGGGAGTTGCAGGCCTGCCCGGGCTTCCAGCTGTAAAGGGCTCAGCGGCAGAGGTGAACCCAGCGTAAACAGCGTCTGTTGGAGCTGACAGTACAAACAATAGGAGGAAAATACGGAATAAGCAAACTTCCTTGAAATGTGCAAGAAAACCGCAAAGGAGAGCGTGCTCCCTCCTTGAGTAAAGGGGGGATGCCGAGCTATGTATCACGGCTTATCCTGTTCTCCTCTGGAGAAAGGACTTTGGGTTTCATTTTCTCTGTAAATTCTTGATTTGACAGAGAAAATGAATAGTTTTAATTGATATTATATAGTATGCTGGGTAAACATTTTTTACAAATTATTTCTTGGTCAGTTTTCATAATTCTGAAAGAAGTTCAATTTTTTTTTTTGACTCTTCGTTAATGTGGCTCAGAGTGACTTTTTTTTTCAACTACTATCCCTGATGTAGCTTAATTATGTTGACAAAAGATAGTAAAATGTTGGAGGTTGTGCGGTGCTGTAACAAATTTCAACTTGATACAATCTTTGATTCAAAAATAATGTAAGGCTGGTAAAAATGGATGCTGGCAAAAAAGAAATTAATACGTTTTTCTCTCTTCCTTTACCCTTCCTAAATTAACCTCAGTTCTTTTGATTACATTATATCCTGTCATACACAAAAACGGATCTGTGTAAGTGTGGCAAAGACTGAGAGGAGCAGTGTTACAGGGCAAATGCAGAGCTGTGTTTCACAGCCCATATTTGTGCCAATGCTGTGTATACTCACCGGTGGTTTTTACGCACTGAAGTATTGAATTTCAGGAACTTCTGTTCAAACGAACGTGTGGGGTGTTAAATATAGCACTTTGAAAAAAACATGGAGGACTAAGGAGAAGTTGGCGTTATAGAAAAGACTTGGCAGGAGAGGTGGTCAAGAGGAAAAAAAAGTCAAGTTTTCTTTTGAAAAGTTTCTTACTGTGAAGCATGTAAAGTACCTCTAGAAGAGAACGGAGTAACAGGTCAAATGATTTAGTTCTATACTAGGGGAAAAAAAGAAAATTATTAAACATTAATAAGATTGTCTCATGGGTGAATTAAAGAGTGATCTTATATTACTGTCAAACTATTTGGCTTTCTTTTAATCACTTCCTCTTTGAAGAAAAATCACTACTACAGCATAGGAAAAAGAAAGCATTTGATTTCTACTATTTTAATAGAATTAATTTTACAGAAAACACACCAGTGAGAGGAATGCTCTTAATTGCTGCACAGGGTTCTGCCTGGTGGTCTCACTTTACGAAGTGGGAAGGTACAGTTTTCAGAACAGCATCTTGCCAGCAGCTCTCCAGTGTAAAAGGCACAGGCCAGCCCAGCTGGGCAGCAGCAGTGCTGTTCTGCAGGGGATGTCAGTAGTACAAGAGCATTCCTTACCTCTGTCTACTCTTGTCTGTGTTGGACAGCACTGTAGAGACCTCTGGTGCATCTGGACACACTTCCTGAGCAGTTGTGAGCACCCTCCCAGCGAAGGTCTTTCAGTAGCTTTGTCTAAAATTGTTAAAGGTTTAGTGAAGAAACAGGGACCAAAATTCCAGCATTAGATCCTCTTCAAGGGTGTGTGATGTTACTTGTCACTGTGCCTTAGAAAGCTGAATGTGAATCTCTAAATGCAATGTAGAGTAGTGACTTGCATTGTATGGGGGGGAGGTGCTGCAGCCCATCCTATGTAGAGAGAAATATTTAAATTACTGCAGAATGAGTTCTAGTTATAGCCAGTCTAATTCAGTTCTTGGAATTGCATTTCTTCTGGTGTGTTACCTTAAAATAATGTTCTTAGGGCTGTCTCTAATAAGTGATAATTTCTTAAATTGTTTGCTTTGTCATTTTTTGAGTGTAATGGTATAAGATTTTCTCCACTACCTTTCCAATTACATTCACTGTATGTGACTCTTAATGAACCAACAGTGAATCTTAAAATAGGGAAAATCAGCTGTCTGTTCTGCAAGGAAATACACTTGTGGATTTTTTTGTGCAAAAAGCCAAGAAACCACTGGAATCAGATGGGTTTGTCACGAAACTTTAGGTATTAGGTGAAAAACAATCCCAGTGTCTTGGTGTGGTAATAGTGCACATATCATGGTGGAGCTGAGGGCACAAATGCCTGTGGTGGGACCTGAGAAACCAGGATATGCAAGAAAATGCCTGTGGTGGGACCTGAGAAACCAGGATATGCAAGGAAATACTGTAAAAGGTGCAGGTGTGGTAGGGAATGAGAGTTTTGAACAACTTCCTGGATTGAGTCTTTGTGTATGTTTTGTAACAGCCAGTATTAGAATGAAATTAATTCTTTTTCCCCCCATTATTTGATTTGTAGACTATGACTCTTCTACAAGAATCTGAGGCAGTAGTAAGTGATCTTACTTTCATAGTTTTGTTAAAGGAACTCCTTTGCTCCTTGGCCTGATGTCCTGTGTACAGTGATAGTTTCCAATAAAGGGCTTTACAGACTGATCAAATTTACTTTTATTCTTTTCAATATCTACAGCATAAACATCAAGCTAAGCAAGTCAAACTGCAGGCCTACAATAGTTCAGTTTGCAAGACTATTATAATGCAACTGTAACAAAAGCACAGCTTTGTAGAATATAATACTCCTGGTGAAATACAGAACAGTAATTAAATGAAAAAATATGATGTTTGAAAATAATTTGAGGCCCAGCTATTCACTTAGTACTGTTGAGGAAACTCTGCCTTTCAGAACATGGTTTGTAAAATCCACAGGCTGCTGTGAAGCCATTTTTTGAGGATATTTGTCTTTACTGAAACCTGAAGTAAATTCTAGATTTTTGTAGCACTGACTTGGTGAAAAATAAAGCTTTAGCCAGCTCACATCCAGTATTGGCTGTCACTATGGAGCCTGAAACCAAGCTGGGAAAAGGTGAGTGTTTGGTTTTGTTAGTGTGCTTGGTTGTGAACTGCAGCACTTCAGGTGTTGACACAGTTTCATTCTTTCTGACTTGATAACCTTTAAAAGAGAAGACAACTTGATTTTTGGTAACTTCCCAAATCATTTAAGCATGGATTCTAGAAGGGGTTTGTTTAGAGGTGTCTTTGAAGGCGTTATCCAGAATTGTCACGGCGCTGGGATCTTCCTGGTTTACAGTCTGTAGGATATTTGACTGACATCAACAGCCAGGTTTGAACATGACCTGTAGAAATAATCCACTTTATAAAGGTGATGTTGTTTTGAGTGGTTTTGTGTTGTTTCAGTCAGTGGATGTGCCCTGACCACCAGGTTTTACACAAACAGTGGTCAGAGGAAGCAGTGATGGTAGCTGAGACTGCTTCTGTTCCTCGATTCCTTGCTAACAGTGAATGGAGTGCCCGTGTCCAAGCCATGGAACTTTTGTTAACATCTATAGACCAAAATCCATTTGTGAATGTAATTCTGGTCTTGCAGCTCAATTTATTTTTTCCTGTGGAGCTTAGAGTACGCTCCTCTGTTTGGCAAGGCAGGTTTCTCCTGTTCTATCAGGTTCCTGCTGCAGCCAGATTTGTGTTGGTTTGGGTGGGAATAGCAAATGATTCAGTTGTGGCTTGCAACCTCTTTAGTACTTTTGTTCAATGGAGTCCCTCACTGACCTCTGTTGGGTGACTGTAACATCTGGCTGGGTCTATGGGAAGGTTAATTTGATAGGAATTCATAATCCATTTACCCATGGGTGGTGTACACAAATGTGTTCTGTGTGAATAAGGGACCATTTTCATCTACTGTTTTCTTATTGCAAATTTCAAGGAGGGGGTGGAAAGAAAAATAAGGTCAGGAAGAAATTAGCAGGTTGCAACAGGTACCCAGTGTCTTTAAGGCTGTGAACTTTTAGTTGTATAGAGGAATTCTTCTACTTGGTAGCAGCTGTTATAATGCTATTTGTGGGAATTAAAGCAAATATATCAGTAGTTGTTCATTAAGGCTTGTGAATGCCAATGCATTGACATACTAAAAGTCACTTGTGAACTGTAATGGTCATCCAAGAATATATGTTGGTAACATGACCAGTAATTATGGATGAGATTAGAAACCGCAAGTGAAAGTGAGCTTATGTCCTCAGAGTGAAATAAGAAACCTGTGTGTGCATGGGCTCTCCCTTTCTTGGAAGGAAGGAGTTAGGTAATTTCCTTTTGTTATAAACTTGACCTTGAGATTTGAGGAATGTGAGAGATACATTTCTGCTCCCTTAAAGGTGCAATCAGGTTATTGTAAACTTCAGTTTATTTAAAATTCAACTTACAATTACAAATACATTCCAACATTTTTTTAGGTCAATAACTTCATACATACAGCTGATACAATTTCAAGCTGTGTATTGATTTAGTGTAACAAAAGACTTCTGCTCCCTGTCAAAAGCAAATTATCCTGCTTCTTGCTGTATAAGAAATTGAGGAAGCTGTGATCTGGAGACAAAAATATCCCCCTTCCTAATGGATTTTTGAAGCGTGCACACATCCCAGTGGATTCTTCAAAAGCATATAGTAGTCTTCATATCAAGCCATATCCAGCCTTTTGTCACATTTCAATCCATAAGTAAATTTTGAGGGATCATGAATGCTTTTTTTCAGAAATGGAACTGGTCAGTCAGTGGTGAGTCTGAGGGTTGGTCCTGTCCTGTGCACAGGCTGAGCTGGCCCTTGGAGCTGTCAAGGGTCACAGCATATGGAAAACTTTCTTGTACCCCCTTGTATTCCCACTGTTGGAATTCTGACAATATTAAAACTGAACTGGCTCACTGAGGGGATCAGGTAGCAATGGGAGCTGGTGAGAGTGTACAGCATTGGGAAGGAGTGGAAAGTGGAAGATCTCTTGGAGCAATCTTAGCAGGGGTGGGATCTCAGAGCAGTGCAATGTATTTCATGGAGCTGTACTCTTCAGGTAATTTTGTGTGCTGTGATCAGTATTCGTGAGCTTGTTCATCACCAAAAAACTACACTTCTGCCTTTGTACCAAATTATAATTTTAAAAGTATTAAATTTTTGTAACCTTTACCCTTTGATGAATACTGTCATAATCTTCAACCCATGTAGGGTTAAATAATGGCATTAAACTAGAGCAAAGCTTCTAGCAAACTATAAGGAAAATGGAAGAAATAGCTACCAAGTCTTCATAATCAAGGGTTTTGTTGCCATATAACTTGGTGATTTTTAATTAAACACAAATGTAAAATTATCTTCAGTTCATTGGATGTGAAGATCCTTCCAGCTGGGAAGTGTAGCCAAAAGTATATCTCAACAGTGTGGTCAAATATTTCCATATATTTGTCAATACACTGATAATTCTGGAAATTTTTAAATCTCAAAATTAAAATTTACAAAACCAGATTAAGATCTAGAGCATTCTCTGATGTATCATACAGTTATGTGCTGATGTTAGGAAGAATCTGGTGCGAAGTGTCAGTAGACAAAAAGGTGCTGTTTTCAGCTGAGCTTGATTGAAAGAGGAGCCAATGTATTCTTGGCAATGCACAAAGACCATCTTAGCAAGGTGTTTTACAGTCATCACACAGATCACTAAATTCTTTTCAAATGTCAGTCCATTGTGAAAATGAAATTTCTTCAGGCAAAAATGTGTTTGTGAAAGTACAGTGTGCTGTTTACTCTGAAAGGAAGTTGTACCTGTTTCTTACTACTGAAGCAGCAGACTCCCAAATGTTGGGCCTGTATAGTAGTCAGCTGTGGGCTAGAAACCCAGTGAGAGAACAAAAAGTGAGCTAATAGAATAGATTCTTTCTGCTTAAAAGAAACCCTGCAGCTAAATTTCTCTGAATTCCAAATTTATCTTGGTAGTGATAGAAGTTGTCTATAAATCTCAAAAAGACATTTTAGATCATGCTTTAAGAGCTGCAGGAATGTTACCCACTGTGCTGATGCCAGGCCTTATGTACTCTATCTTGAATGACAGTAAGCTGGTTTGGGGAATGAAAAGAGCCTTCAAAGGTTCAAGTGCTTGGGAATTATTCCACACGTTTAATGTAAAGTTCTCCTTATTTGGGCAATAAGAGACATGCTTCACCTCACTGAATTTGAAAGAAGCCATGAGTGCTGCCCCTGTTCTTAGATGTGTAGTTTAGTGCTGGTGCTGGCATTGAGCATGTCTAGGAACATGCCTAAGAAACCGAGTCCCTTGGGGGAAGGAGCACCCAGGTCCAGCTTGATGAAACTGGGGACTCAGCACTCTCAAGACTGGGTAACTAGCAGAACTTGAGGGTCAGCAGTGCAGTTAAATGAATGGAGACTTTGAGCACTTTCAGCTAGGAGAGTTTGAATCCAGCTTTGGACTTTCTTCCCATGTTCCGTGTTCTTCTCACTCAGACCTGTCTTCATCACTGGGATTCAGGACACTCAGTAGCCTCCATCAAACAGTGCTTTTTCTAGCTATGTATACATGTACAGTCATATAATATGTACATTGGTAGTAAATAATAGGTACAACAGTGAGTAAATACAACAAATAGTGGGAGTAATTGGGACATAGCATTTGGGATCCACTGGGAGAGTTCCGAATGGGATCCAATTCATTTGTTGCCTCATTTGCTACATTAAGTCCTTGAGGGGACATTTGCTTTTAGCAAACCACAGGGGTTGGTGGTTCTCCCTCATGGAGCTGAAGTGCTACAGTTTATATTCATTGAACTTGCAGGAATGCCTCTTCTGTTTTTCCAGGTTCTTTGTGCTGTGTAAATTCGAGTCATAATCACTGCTGTTGCCAGGAGGTGTCAGTTAATTTTTTCTGATGATACATTAGCATTTTGCTCAATCTTAACTACATGATGAGATCTTCACTTTCAATTTAGGTTCAGGTAGTTTTATCTTTCATTTAGATCTAGGTTTAAAGCAGTAATCCTCATTTCCTTTTTGTCGTGTAGTTGGGAGAACTTCTGTGCTTTGGATTCACAGACTGCAGCCTTTTAACTAAAGTAAAGGTTATTAAACAATGACACTTTTAAACTGAATACTCAAATTATTTTATTTTGTTAAAAATTTGTAATATTGTTCTGTGGTCAAGTCACTTAGACTTGCTTTGTTCAGTCTCTCTAATCACCTTGTCTGTTATCTACTAGGATTTTTTTGAAGGCATACAGTTGCTCACAGTAAAGGCTGGAAAAATAAGTTGTGATAACTGCCAGACCTTTATCATACATGTCATGGTGGGAGTTCCTTTCAAAGGCTTCCTTAGAGCTACTTTCTAATGTTATTTTCAAAATAAAAATTACTGTGTGACAGCTGAAGGTGGTGATTTATTTTCCATCGTGTGTATGTGACTTGTTGAATAAATACCTTGGTTGGCTTTTTTGAAGAGCTTCATTGAGTGACAAGCTGGATTTAATATGGCATTCCTGTCTTGGTTTTTTATTTTTTTTTTTTTTTCAGAAAGGAGTTAGGTATTGAAACATGTTTTAGGAACAAGCTGGAGAAACACTTCCTGGGAGCAAGTGGATTTCTGAATAAGTACTTAATAATTCTGAAATTTTACTGATCTAAAAACTTGAGACACACTGAAGCAGCATATGTGTAACAGGTGGTCTAAGCCATGTAGATGCTGTGCATAAATTATTGGTTTTGAACTGAGCCTGTACTGATTAATAAGGAATCTTTTTTTTACTGCTGTCTTCTGAAATCAGTCTTGTAATAGTTGAAAGTTAGTACTGTGGAGAGGGATATGAAGACTATAAATTACTTTCTTGTGGAAAGGCTGGTGTTATACAGGTTTCTTTTTCTTGAAACTCATCACACTTTCCTCTTAGCTAACCCAGTTACCTGGAATAATTTTCACTTTGCAATACTGTTTATCAGGTAAATGAGAAAAAGCACTTCTTAGTGGTGACAAAAGTCATTCTAGTATACTAAAATATCTCTTTTTGTGTCTTTCATGTGTTCTGTAAAGACTTTTCATCACAACAATTTAGGTGATTGTCCAATAGTTGTCTTCATTTGTAGATGTTTAGTACTGATGTAATATTACATAAATGGCACTTTCTGCTGGGACCTGGCCTCTGGCACTGAGGAGGATCATTGCATGGTGCTGGTCTAGGTGAGGGTGTGACTTGAAGTACTGATAAAATTTCAGAAGTACTAAACCAGGGTAAGTTTGGTAAAGCAGAGAACAGACTGCTATGCTGTCTTATGACGTAATTTAAAAATAAGACTGGACAATAGATAGAAAATAAACATAAGAAGGAATGCAATGTTATTCTGCAGATAACTCTTTTCTGTTTTGCACTGTTTGTTGCACTGGGATTCAGCTTCAAAATCACCAAAACATCAGAATAGATTCAGCTTTTAACCTGTAGTTAGAATATGTACAGATAAAACTCCTGTACTGTTTTGCTATAACTAGATCTTGATTACCTGGGCTTTTGCAAATTTAATGCTCAAACTGGCTTTTTAATATCAGTGGCATAAGTGATTAGAAAATATGTTCTAAAAGAAGCTACAACTCAGAGGTACAAAGTCAGACAGTTTGATTGGCTCCTTGTACCGTACAATATATGACCAAAAGGCAATTTTATGGGAGTGGATTATAAACCAAGACTTAGCTTATAAAGGGACAAATGTAGTTAAAAAAAAAAAGCAATCTTTGTTTCTCATGTGCTCTAGGCTCTGTCGTTATGAAGCTTCATTTCAGTAGAAACCAGCTAAAGAAGAAAAAAGGTCGAATTTTATGTTTTTCTGTCTGTGTGGTGCAAGCACATGCAGCAATTGGGAATGAAGAAAATCTCCATTTTGAGGCCATCTGTGTCGGTTCTTTTGTCTGAACCTGACAAGAGGTCATGGCAGATGGTGGGGTCACAAAGTCTGGCTTCTCGAGCTTGACAAAATGTGTTCATAAAGCTGGAAGAATCCCAACTGTTCTTACTGGCTGAAGAGCATTGTGGCAAAGGACTGTAATAGTTTATGGACAATACCTTCTGGATCATTAAGCTTGACAGCAAATAACTTGTCAAAGATGAATCCAGTTTGCTTATCTGCAAATAAGTTAAAACTACTCAGCAGTTATGTTCTTAACTACATTTTATTTGAGTAAATTACTTGTAAAGCCTCTTAGAGAGGGAGGTCAGACTGCAATGTGAATTTTGGCCAGAGCTCCAGATGATGGATTTGGAGAGTTCGTCTGCAGGGGTCAGAAATGTCAAAAAAGAACAGGCACCAAAGATCATAATTTTCAGATGCATTGAAGAATTCAGTATTTGCTCCTTGCCACGACCTCTGTAGCTTTATGGCTTCAGATTTCAGGATTACTACACATCCAGTAGCTCCTTTCCCCAGGGTAGGAATAGATACCTCTTTGTAGTATCTCCTCAGAAGCCAGAGAAAAATTTGTATTTTTTTCTTGGATGTTTTGTGGTGAAACTAAAATGTACAAGTTTTCACAGGAGAATGTCTTAGTAGAATTGTGTGGTGTTCACATGCTGGAGTAACTACCTAATTATGGCTGCAGTAAAAGGAGGCACCGAGGAAGAGAAGTACAACTCAGTCAACAGGAAGCGGAGGACACCTCTAAGTTGAATAAAATGGTTTTCCACTAACAGTTTAATTGATATGATGTCTGAATAAATAAAGAAGTGTATAGAAACAGCCTAGAATTTAAAATTCTCCTAAGTTATCCAAAACTACTAAAGCAGTGATGGGAGGGAATGGTAGAGTTCCTCAATAGTTGCACACACTACTTAAACAATCCCTGGCACTTTCCTGAAGGGAGGTGAAGACACTGGGCACTCTCAAACTTGACATAGGTTAAAATACAGAGGAAATGGTATGAATTGCATCCTACTTTTGTAGCTAGTGAGTTCTGCTGTAAATGGTCACGACTCTTCTTTGATAAGTAGTTTAAATATCTTCCTAATTTTACTGAATTGATTCCACACTTCAAAGTGTGAACAGTTCTCTGTCTCGTATTCATCCAAATGCAATTCGAATGTCTTTTGCAGTCCATTTTTAAACTGCAGGTAGTACTTATAAAGTACTTTTCAAGGTACCTAAACACTGTCAAGTTAATTCTATCTTTAAAATGGTTTGTGCTGACAGCATTGATTTGTAACTTTTCTTCTGTTTTCTGTAAGGCTCCTGGAAGCTTTCATTTAAGAAATAAGTCACTTTAAACTATTTTTTGGTGTACCAAAACTTTTATCTTTTCCAGGAATTCTAATATTATAATTGTAACTACACAAGCTTAATAAAAAAGCATGAAAATATTTTAAAAATGAGTTAGAGCTGAATTGTTTTTTTCTTCCATGTTTCCTGAAAATTCTGAATGTTTTCTGCATATATACATTTCATTAAATGCCTTCTCTGTTGTTGGCTAAAGAGACAATGGAGAGAAGTAATTCACTTCCATTTTTAAAGCCAATCTGCATTAAATGCAAAAATTGCATGGTTTTAATTACAAAACTTTAGTAATGATAAAACATGGTTTTCTAGCACATTGATGTAGTCAGGTCTTTATGTAAGTTGGGCATTTATATATAGGATTTAATCTCTGCCTGTTCCAAGCAATGAACATTTTTAGTATCTCTGCAGAACCTGACTCTTGTGGTGATTATTTTATCAGAAGCTTGGGTTTCAACTAAGATATTTCATTAACTGTCTTACAGGATGTTCATTTTAAAGATTCTGTGAAGATGAAAAGGGATATCTTATGGCTTTATGAAATATAAAGCAATACTGTCTGACATGACGGCAAAAAATGTAAGTATAACTCTTCAACATGTGTTACTTTTCATATTGGCATTCTGCCAGTCACTGCTGACTTTCAGAATTGTGTAGACAAATATAAAAAATCAGTCACAAAGACCTTCAAATTCAGAAATCGTATCTGATTTTTGTATACCACAAATGTGTCCCCCATCATCTTATGAAGTATTTTGATAAATTTATACTGGTTAGAAGCTCTTTAAGGATGTGGAGTTTACTCATCTGTTGGTCAGATTGATAACTGAGGCAATGTTTTATGCTGTTTTCATATTGATCCATTCAGGTCCCTTCCAACTTGAGATATTCTGTGAGTCTGTGATTTCTCTAACATTTCTCCAAACTTATGTTTGAAATGTTCTCAAAACAAATGTTTGAAAGCTGCACATTTTGTTGAATCTTCTCACCTTTGCACCTCTGTAAAATCCTTCTACTGAGTCTGAGTCTTAGATCTCAAGAAAAAAGAGAAAGACTGCCATATTATTTGGCTACTGGTGGTACACTCTTGGTTTCTGGAAGACTGAAAGCCTTCTCATCTTTGCTTGCTCATCACCCAGCCTGTAGTGGTGTCTCAAGGCTCTATATTTGACTCCTCTATCCAGAGTTCTGAGGAAGCTTATGAAATGTCTTAACGTCCTGACCTTAATTTTCTGCCTAATTAGCTGTGCTTCCTGAGGTACACAGCTTGTATAGGGAACAGTTCTGATTAATCCTGGTGATCAGTGAATTGAGGATGACTTTGGGCCCTGGGCAGTTTGCCTGTTGACTGCCTTTGACAGGGCATCCTGCATTCTAGTTAAATCTGAGTAGGTTTAGGAACCAACACCACCAAAGAAGTGCCCCGCAATGAAAGTGCAGGTAGCCTAGGATTGTGCTCTGTTCAGTAATTGCAAAAGCTTTTGTGCATATTGGTTTAGATTGGTGCCAATGACATAGTTTGGTTAAATTAATTCTCAAGTGTTGGAAATTTCTGTTGGCTTTCTCTTAATAGCTTCCTTTGGTGTGTAGTTCCAGGCTTTGAGGTGTCTTATATCTCACTTTTTTATTGAAGCTTACCAAGACATAAAGTAAACATATGTGTATATTCAAAGCCCTTTGCTTATTATTTCATAGGTCATATTCAACTGTAGTACAAATAAGTGATTCTACTGATGTATGTGGGACAGCTGCACAAATCCAGGTCATTTGTGGCTTTGACCTTTTGTTTGATGCAGTCAAAGGATAAATACCAATCCCAGTAAAATCCATGGATTGCTGTGTAATAGTCATAGAGTGGCATGGGTTGGAAGGGATTTCAGGAGGCCATCTACTCTGGTGTTTAGTATAAAGCTCTTTGACACTGGAACCCAGTTGCTTGGTGCTTTGTTCAGGGCTCCATCAGAGCTTTGGGTTTTGAAAATCTCCGAGCACAGACGTGACATTCACTCTGGGTGACCTACTCTTGTTCTGAATATAGAAATATAATTTTGTTGTTTACTTCAGCACAATGCTGTGGTTACTTTAGAGAAGAAATATTTTATTGGTATGCATGCTTTGAAATTTTGCATGTCAAAATCATACAAACCTAGTCAGATACCTAATATTTATGGGTTTATTAAAAAAAAAAAAACCAGCTACTGTGTGCAGATGAATGTAGGACTCAGTTTTCATGTTTACCTGTTCATGTGGTGGTCATATGCTTTGTGTCATTGGTAGTACTTCTTAGGGCTTTCCCAACCTTGGTTACTCAGAATTGCTCTGGTTACTCAGAATAGTGTCAGCCCTGGTGTTTCCTGGTGCTGTTAGAAGGTCATAATGCTTCTGAATTTGCAGAGTTGCAGGGTTTAGATTCTGCATATGCCTGGGGGTTTCTGCAGCTCAAAACCTGTTTCAAATGTAAGGTTAGTATTTGTTAGAGTGTCAGAAATGGTTTAGTGCAGAGTGAGTTGGGGGAGAGAGCTTCCATGTGAGAGTACTTCCATCATTTTCCTTTATGTTGAAGCATCAAGGAAAGGAAATTTTAAAGTGCTGGAATTTGGGCATCTTCCAGGAAACTCTAAAGGGTGCACATCTTCTGTCAAATGTGCACAGCAGGAAGCTGCCACCTCTGCATTCTGCAGTCACTGCTCCTCAGCTAGGCATGTCTGTGCCCCTGCTGCATCACAGCCCCGTGCAGTGAGCTTGGCTGCAATGGCTTTCCACCTTGCAAGAAGCTGTGTTGAACAACCTTCTGTCCAAGGCAGCTTGTGCTTCAAGCACATGCCAGAATGTCCCTGTGGATTGAATGTGTGTGCAAGGTGAAAAACCTTCCCCATCACTGTTTTTCCTTCCTAACTCTGAGTGTGTGGTGGGAAATTATCCAGGCTGGGCTCACTGCTCATTTTCTTTAAATGCAGGACCCTTTCTGGTATCTGTGGAATATTGTTTGTGGGTAATTTGACCTTCCTTAGAAAACTAATCTGACCAAAGAAGCTATGAATAATAAAATGTTGAATAAAAGTTACAGGTTCTCTTGGAAAAGAGATGTTTATGTGCTTACCATATTCATTGTACCCAGATGTAATTCAAATCACCTTGTCCAACTGGGTTATTTCATTCTTTACTTATATGAGAAAATGTGGTTTTTTTCTTGTTTTCTGTCTCCTTTCCCATTGGTTCTTCAGGTAAAAAGACACCGAAACAGTATTAACAAATNAAGAGCAAATACTCATGGCAAATTTATTTTTAGTTTCATTTATTCAAACAAATGAGTGATATAACTTCAGCAAGTTTTTTGAATAAGACTGTTAAGTTTTGATTGTGAAGTTATTTGTCAGTGCTTCTCAGAGGGTATCTTGCCATAGATAAGGTCACTTCTCCTTTCACATGTCAGCCTGGAGGAGAGTTTAACTGCTGAGGGTGGTCACAGAGACTTGCCCAGCCAAGCAGTAGAGAGGGCTGAGCTACAAGGGCTGCTTGTGGAAGTTGGCCCCATCCAAGACTCTGGCTGTGATTCTTTCTTTCCCCTCACCCTGTTTGGAAGCTTAGTCACCTAACAGGAAAGGCAAACAAACCTCTGAGATATTTAGTAGTATGCAAAGACCTGCCAAGTTCTTTCTTCATCTTCCATCGTGGCTGGATTCCTCGTGCTGCAGATGAACAGAATCAGGAGTCCAGCTCCTGCCTTGCCCAGTAATCCAGACACCCTGACCAGTGTTATAAAGTAGAAATATCACATGAGCTGTACAGAAAGTAACAAATGATACCAGTTAAGCATTGGATTGTTTACTGGTTTCAGTTTAGGAGTTGTTACAGTACAAGATTCCCAAAAGCAGTGTGTGGTCTGTCTCAGATAACAACGTGGCCTGAGACCTCTTGAACACTGAGATGGAATCCTATAAAGGTCTTGCTGTGCAGCAGTATTGTAATGTTGCATCACACCTTGCTTCTTCTGAGGACTTAGTTAGGATCATTCTTCTGGAGGAGAAACAAAATCCTTTAGATCTGCCACATTTCTCACTTCAGTTCTCATGAAATTCAAGTTTGTTTTCAAGCTCTTCTAAACTTAGATACAAGGATTATAAAATTGAGAAAAGTGCTGCTCTTTATAAATGTGCTACTAGGATCATTGTAACGAAAACAACATATTTCTGTGCAAACTGAAGTTCTGTAATTTTGTGTCATTTGGATCACTGAAGTACAACACAAAAAAACCCTCTGAAGTACTTTGTTGCATTTCCTTCTAAATCTTTTGGAGAATTAGAAGTTAGAATTTTCGTTCTGACACTGTATATGTATGTCATCTTCAGTGTTTGATTAAAACACTGATCTGAATTAATAGGGAAATGTACAGTTGTAGATGTAGAGCTGAATGTTCATTTGTGAACAAATTTCAGTTCTGTCTTTGAAGATGTTCCTTGTAAACCCTTCTCTTGGAATGAGTCGAGGCAGTAATCTAACATGATATTTATCCCTGTGGACCCCTATTCTTTCCCTGAATTAAAAATTTCTCCCATTTGTGTTGTTCTAGTTGCTGCAGAGGCAGGCAGGGCTCCTGGGAGAAGCTGACAGTGTAGTTTGTGTGAAGGCAGCAGAGGGGTGAGCCAGCAGTGCAGCCCCTTGCCCTTGGCTGGGCCTTGCGGTGCTTTACCCTCGCAGCCGTGCCCGCCTCGGGTTAAACAGATCCTCAGAGCCCACCCTCAGTGTGAGGGGCCACGGCGGCCTCTGACCACACGGGCGTTCCTTCTGCCCGTGCGCTAGAGATCCTGGAGTGCGCTTTTCCCTATGGATGTGCTGCCAAACCGTGCTAAGGAGACGTTTTGGGTTGTTTTTATGTCATCCACCCTTTGCCCTACTCCAGTCCGGGCGTTCCTGCTCGGGCCCTCCCCGGCCCTGCTGCGTGGCTGCTGCACCGGTGCCACCTGCTGGGAGCCGGCCCGGCAGGGGGAGGGCAGGTGGCCGGCCTCCTTCCGCTCTGGGGACACCGCGGAGCCCGGAGGGTCCAGCTGGGTGTGCCAGCAAGGGCAGGAAAGAGCCATCCCATAGAGACAATGCCTGAGATAAACTGAGGACTCTACTGAGCATCTCGAAGGGCTTGGTTATAGGAGCACATAACTGAGCTCATTTGGGCAGTGTTTTACAGTCACAGTAGTGCAGAAACAGTTGATCTTCTTACGTGTCTCCTGACGGGGAAAAAATCTTAGTAGAAGCATTTTCAAGAGTCTGTCACAATGCTGTGTGCAGATTTTCCCCTGCAAAAACTATTTGCTGAATAAAAGGTCTCTAATCAGAATTAAGAGACTGAATGTTTATAGTAGGTGTTCTTTTGTCTTGTGTTATTTGTTTTAGTTCACTTTAATTTACCTAAAACTAAATGATGCTCCAACTGGAGCATTAAAATTCTTCAAGTGGCCCTAACATAGGTTCCATTATTGCTACATACATCTGTAAAATAAAGCCAAATGTTTGATCCTTCATCATATGATTGCCTTCTTTTAACTTGGATAGTGGAACCCTTTGTCCCAATTATTTACAGAAGTACTCAAATTTTGTAATATTTTAAAAAGAGGTTAGGATATGAGGGACTTCCCATCTCTTCCCTTTCTCATCCAGGAGCCATGATCTTGTATTTTTCTCTACAAACTACACCTTCCTGTGCTTTGTGTGCATGCCAAAGTCTGAGCTGCACTACTCTGTATAAGATTTAAGATATCCACGTCTCCAGTAACTTACCCTCAGTAAATCAGTGTATCTCTGAAGAGTAGGGAATGTATTTAGAATGCATCAATAGTCACATCTCATACCTGTAGACTGTGCAGCTTAGTACTGAGGCAGTTGGACATGGGCAGATTTCTGCTGTGTTATTGGTGGCAGCTGCTCCCTTTGACTTGGAGGGCATGGTGCCTTACACCATAATAGCCAGAATGGGCTGCTTGGGTCATATGTAGTACAGTCAGAATATTCAGGGTGTTTTCTAGGTAACAACTTAGTTTGTCTTCATATATACACAGTAAATGTCCTGGATACCTTGCCTTGAGTCTCATGCTCTTGTTAGACTCTGCTGTCCATAGGATTATGATGTTTCATAATGCAGAAAGTTGCTTTCATAATATTGTTAGTTGCATATTAGAAAACATAGAAAGGTTTATCATATTTTAAGACTTCAAAAATGTTTTGTTCAGGTTGGTGTGACTTCCACAAATGGAGACTTGAAAGGATTTATAGATCAGAACCAGAGTCCAACAAAAGGTAAGAGAATTCTGTTTGATATATACATTAAGACTTATTTTACTGCAATATATGATTGATTTATATTTGGGATACTCAGAATTTAAATGTTGAAAACATATTTCATACATCCCCACTGGCAGATGTTGAATACTGACATATAAGTGTCAGTAGCAAAGATGGAAAGGTCTTCAGGATTTCAGAGGGGAAAAGAAGGTGTAGTAAAAATAATAAGAGGATAACATAAGCCCTTTTTTCATTCTTTGATGGTGAATAATATGCTGAATTTCCTGATTTCTAGCCCACCCTTAAAGTTCCCTGATTCTGTTGTAGTCAAAATGACAGAGAAGGCTAAGCATGATGTCATATTTCTTTCTAAGTGTTCTGCACAATTTACAATAATAATTATGTTTTGTTCTGTCCTGTTTTATCTTAGCACTTCTAGATTAATCACTTGTGACTCAAAACCAATTTATGATCAGTCATAACAGCTATGGTATTCCAGTAAAATAAACCCTTATCTATATTAGAAAACTCAAGGATTTGCAGTTCAGGAAACATTTCAATCAACCTTTTTAAGTAAATACTGGTTTGCTGTTATCCACTGCAGTAATCCAATGCATGTAGTAGCAAGAAGGTTGATTTTTGGCTGATGCCATCAAACCTAAGAGACTGAAAAATTGAGACAGCACAACAGAAAATGGCTGGAGCTACAGTTTCTTCTTAGTTTTCTAAGCTTTGCAGAACATGACAAACTGGTGGAGGCCTTTGAGAATTATTTATTGCACATTGTGTTTCATTGTTTTGTGATTATTGTGTTGTGATGCTAGGGAAAAAGACGAAGAGCAACATTTTAGAATAATTTCTGAAACAAGCGATTGATTTGTCCAGAAAATAACTGAATAACTTTATAAAGTATGGGTCATTACTGTTAGGAATATCCCAGTGACCCATATCCCACTCTTTATCAGATTTTGCTTCTGGAATGATAGATGCATTATTACCTCTACTTTTGTACATTTTATAAAATGTTATCATCTAATGATTTTTATTTTTAACCTTGAGGTATAATTAGAAATTATTGCCATCTCTATTGAAATAAAACATCTTGTTGACAACGGATTATTCTTCTTAGAACATCAAATATTCCATAAAAGCTGGGGAAACTTGTACAGATACAGCCAGTATCTAAGCTGTCTCTTACTTTCAGTTTAAAATATCCTTTACTTCTTTTGGCATGTCCACTGTTGAACTCTGGAAATTATGGAGGGGACAAAAACTCCAAACAGGCACCCAGATCTACTTTCTCTTAACAGGGCTTTGTGATCTTCCTAAGGAAGACAGTTTGGTTTCTTTGGGGTTTTTTTGTTTGTTTGTTTTAAATATACATCATTTAAATTAAATAATTTGCTATAATAAAAATAAAGGCAATTTATTGCTACATATCTGGGCCTATTTATAATGTGCCTTCAAAGTACCCTTAGACTGAGGCATGATGGATATATGATATGTTCAAAAACAAAGGAGAGGTCTTCATTGGTCTAATGAAGACCTTCTTGAAAGCATCAGATTTGAAGGGCTAGAAATTTTTGCTTAAAAAACAGTTGCATTTTTTTCTTTCCAGAAGGATAATTGTGGTGTGTGTTTGTTATTTGCCTCTAGCACAAACAGTATTGTATTAATGGAACACTTCAGATTCCCATGCTGAAACTTGAGCACATAGAAAATACCTTGCAAAATGTCTTCCTTTTTATTAATGAGCCCTCATCTTTTATTTTACTATGAAATCTGTTGTGAAATTCTGGGTTTACTGGGTCTAATTTTGAAAAATGCTGTTCTGCTCTAGGTGTGCCACTTCCCTGTCCCTTTGCCTGGTGACAGCAGCCTGGCTCTTTGAGGATGCTGCACCAGGTCAGCTGCTGCTGTTCCTGTGCTCACACACATACTGCAGTCTCCTTCCTCAGCCTTACCACCACCAGATAATCGTCGTGTTGGGGAAACTTTCTGTCTTTGTCTCACTAAAAATGCCTAACCAAAGTAGCTGATCATGTGACCCTTGCACTTCAAAATGGATTTCTCTGCTTTTCTTCCATTCACAGGCTCAGTTTTCAAAATCTCCTTTCTCTGCTAGTTTTTCCCCGAACCATCTTGGGGAGTTACTCTGTTGCTGCCATTGCAGTGTTTGTTTGATCAGGCTCCATTTATCTTTCCCAACATTACCTTTCGGGTCCATGCATAGCCTCTGGATATTTTCCTGGTCTCTTTTGCTACAGGAGAAGTTAATGCTCACAGACTGCTTAGGTATTGCAATCTGATCTCTAAGTCTTAAGAGTACTGCTGTGTCACTTTTGCTGATTTTTAAATCTGAATTAATGCTTCTAACTAGATTGACAGGTTGGTTGGTTTATTTGGGAGTTCAGTTTTCTTATTCTAACTTGCTTCCTGTGTTAGTGAATATTGTCATCTTGCTGCTGCAGCTTTTTTTCATTCAGGTTTTTTAGAATACTTTCAATATTTATGTTTTTATTCCTCATGTAGATGATGTGTAGGGCAAAAAAAAAATTTCTAATACCCAGTATATCTAAATGCAATGCAAATTGACTAAGGAATTTGATGTTTTAAATGTGATGATTGCAGAATCAAAGCATATACATCCAAATTTGTAATCCTCATCTTCATAAAAATACTTGCTGCCTAATTATGAAGGGAACCAGATTTTTTTCCTACATGTGCCTAGACGACATTTCACAGTGCTCAGCAAAACATTAACTCAAATGTTGTTCATTGTGTTGAGTGAACAGTTCTAGCTCAAAAGACAATTCACTTCCCTACATGTGTTGCCTTTATCTCATCGGTAACAGGCTCTTTTGGCTAAAAGCTCCTCCATGTGGAGCTTGTTTCTTCTGCTTGAAATGAACACTGCTTGGATCTGAGAGGGAATGCCACATGCAGATGGCTTTTGACTGATGGCCATGGTACTCACCTAATGCCAGGGACTGCTTGTGTGAGGACCACCACTGGGTAAAATATTTTAGTAGCCCATGCAGCACAGTCAGCATATCTCCTTTCTGAAAGTCCTTTTCACATGGTCTGTGACATAGTAAATTCTTATTGTTACAGTCAAAAATTGTTCAGCTGTGACAGGCTGGGCTGCACTGGCCATGCTTCATTTCCTTACCTGAAATTACTAATGATTGAAATTATTCCTGTGGGAGACCTGCATTTTAATATTCCCTGAGAGAAAAAATGGCTCTGATTCTCATTGTTTAGTAAATGAATATTCTTGGGATGCTGAAGGGAAAAGAGATGCTCCCTCTCAAGTTTTGGAGAACACAGATGGCTTATTTGTAGCCTTGGGGGTAGATCTGTATGTATGTGTCAGGTATTCTCCTAGTTTTCCATCATGGATTGTGCCTTTTGGGAGATGCTCCTGAGAGGATCCATGCTAACAAGACCGATGTGCTCCTGGGCGTCAACAGAACCTCGATGTCCAGTAAGGCTGATTGACAGGAGCTAAGGAACTGTATCCATCATTCAGGCAAAATCCTGGTTTAAGTGGCAAAATGTCTTTGTGGAGCTGGTCCATTCTGTCAAAATGATTCAATAGAATAGTTCAAGTTGGTGCTTAGGTAGGTGTAATTATGTTTGGGAATGAGTTAGATAGTGGCAGCTGTGCCTTTGGTTTGGGGTAATTGTTGCCAGCTGTGATGAATTCAGCCAGGCTTACTGTAGAGTTCATGATAAAAAGCTGCAGGTGTAACGGTGAGGATTTAAAACAATCTGTTTGGGGGACACTCCCAGTCACCAAGTTACATGGTTAGTTTTGTAAGCCGGCTCTCATCTATCACAGCAAGGGAAAATCGCCCCGTTTTCCCGGTGATCCCAAGCAGAGGGTGAGTCTGTGTTGCCCCTTGCCGCACAAACCCCGCTGCCCCCGTGCACGCCCGGGGGTGTGTGCAGCTTCCAGGGCTCCGTGCCGGCTTAGCAAGTGCCAAGGCTCCCTCATCGGCTGGAGTTGCCTGGGTGTGAAACCCTGCGACAAAATCAAGATTTGCAACCAGTTATCATTGAAAGCTCGCGTTAGCCGTCAATGAGTCGTCATCAGCCCGTTGAGTTTGCTGCCGTGGGGGCCGGGCGGGGGCACGGCCCGGTTAAATCCCGGCCAGCGGCTGGGTGCCGGGCACGGCCGGGCACAGCCGGGCACGGGGGAAGGAGCGGCTGCCGTGGGACAGCTGCGACCGGGCACGTCTGCCGCTGCTGCTGCGGCGGCCATAGGTACAGGATTCTTTCCTTAACATGGGTGATGTAGACTCACACAATGGTTTTGAGGAATTCTGCTGCCCTTAGTTAATACTTCTTTGTTACTGTATTCCCAGTTCCTATGAGTTTACAGGTTGTTCTTTGTTTACTGCTATGGAGGGAAAAGGGAGTCCAGCCACAGAGCACCAGTCGTGCAACAGGCTCCATGAGGGAGGAGCCATTAATCATATCAAAATTGTAGAGGGCTTGCTTTGGGTGGGAATCTTCACTTCTAATACAACTTCACAATGAACTTTGTTTCAATGCATCTTTCTATTATGCAGTACCTATTTACTAAGTCCTGACTGGGCTGGTGTTTTAAAAACTTAGTGCATAGGGCTGCTGTAGGAGAAGTACTTCATTGTATGCTTGAAGAGATCTGCTGAAATGACCAAGACATCAGCAGCACTTATCCTTAGGCCTGTGCCTGGTACTTTCAGATTAATATGGCTGTTGACTCCTGTAGATTTGTCTCAAATTGAACAGTAAAAAACTGAAATTGTTCTGCTCAGTGTAAGCCTGAAGTACACTGAAAAACTGTCTGCCCCATTTAATTTTTTCTTTTCTATAGATCTCTTTGATTTCATCTCTATGGAATTTTTAAAGTTAGATTTGAAGCCCAGTAATTTTGTGCAATGCACAAATGAAGAAACGTACCAAGAAAATACTTGTGTACTAATAATGTGATAATAATTCCATTTTTCTATATGCTTTTATCATACTGAACTTGGAGATCAGTAAATGTCTTGGTGTAATAGAGGACCCTGAGGACACATCACATATGTTATTCCAAAATATCCTAATGGCCTGCTGATGTCTCACAGCTCTGAGCTCGGGTTTTTGCCATCATTGTCAAGCTGTAGGCTGTATTATTAAAAATGGCTATTCATTGAGACACTTTTAAAAAGTGGACATTTGTTTAGAGCTCTGAATATGAAATCCAAATTGCCAACACTTCCCTGGTGTTTTGTTTGAAAATTCAATGGTTTTTTTTGTTGATGTATGCTTTGTGTGTAACCCCAGCTGGTTGGGCTGTGCTCCCCATCAGCCATGGTCTCCTTCAAACTGACTGTGACAGATTCTATAGATTCTCCAGTTGACATTGTTTCTGATTATCTTTGCAACTAAGCTGCAGACCTAACAGATTTAGTTATACAGGAAAAAAATTACTAAAATCCCTTTAGCTTCGTATTTGTATAGGAGTGCATGTTGTTTATGTGAAATTAGGCTATTTAGGGTGGCACATAATTAAACTGAGTTTAGTGAACTGCTTTGTGTGTGCATGTGAGCACTCATGTACATAAACAGGAATAACTTTATCTGTGACTGCTTGAAGCTGGAGATCATTTAAATTGATTTTTTCTTTTTGTGCACCAGTAAAATTATTGCACAAATGCCGGGAAGAATAATAGTTATGTAGCAATGATGTTTTTTTAAAATATTAAATTATAGCGACACTGGTTTCTCTCCCTGAGAAGCAACAATAGTGGTGACTGAAGGATGGAAAAATAATTTATGTAGAAGCAAAGTGCTTTTGTTCTGAGAGAAACATACATATATATATCTGCTGGCAGATTCTTATCCTGAATTTGATTCAGTGCTGAGGAGGCTCAGTTTGGGATGGCTCTCTGTGCATTGCAGTTAAAGCCTCCCTATGAGAGTTTTAAGTGGGTTTCTTTCCCATGTGCTTGGTTTTCCATAGGTAAATGGGAATAATGACACTGACCTCCTTTGTGCCTTGAAAGTACTGCTGAGAAACATTATATAAGAATTGAGTATTATTATACAAATCATTCCATTTTGATCCATCTGTGCTGACCTTTTCCATCCATGCAGTGAGATTACCGTGACTCAAGGCTGATGGGTCTCTTTGTGTTCAGCTTATCACTGTACTCACTGCTCTTGTGCCCCAGGACATAAATCAGTGTAATCTTTTTTGTCCTCAAATGATGGGTGTTATTAAGACTTGGCATTTATTTAGAATTTGGTCATGTTTAAAGCCTTTGCATTTGCTTTGTGATAGTATATATAGTTAGTTTGATGATATTTCTGCTTTCAGTTGAATACCAAAATCTGTTGAATGTTTTGTCACATCTACTTCCTCCTAAATATAATAATAATATTTGAAGCAACTGAGGTTACATGAGTATCTGGATCATGATGCTATTGGGAAAAAAAAAGATGATGGTAGGGAGGAATATTTTATTTGTAATTGATAAAACTCTGTTTACTATTTTTTCAACTGCTGACAAACACAAAAAGCAACCTCTTACTGTGAAGAATTTGGTTGTTCTTTCTTTCTGGCCACTGTGGATAAGAAATACCTCACTTATAAAAACAATCTAGTTCTTTTTCATCCTATCTATATTTTAAAATCTACACATCCATGTATTTATATTTGCCAATGAAGAAAATTAAAAGTAAGAACAAGGGCAGGGAAAAATTTCTTTGAAAACTTGGTCAACTCTTAAGATTGTTCTGACAGTACTGCTGCCAAATGAGGGATTTGTGTAGGGATTAGAAGATGAAAATCTTTTTTATTGACAGTGACTCTGGCCAAAAAGACATTTAAACACACACCATATGTAAACAAATGTCTTTTTAAAATCAAGGTCGGGTCATTTGAATGACCCTTGTATTTACTGAAGTTACCCCAGTGGTGCCAATGTTCCATTATCCAGGGAGCCTTGTCAATGAAGGCACAGTGCAGCAGTAGCTGCTAATTAGTGGTTTATTAGTGGTTTTTCCCAGGCTGCTCAGTAAATCTGGTGGGTTTGTGTGGCTTTGGCCATGGGTCTGCGTGTGTGTGAGGGAAGTGCATCCATGCAAATGTTCCCAGCATTCACAGGTGCAGCTGGATCCCCTGGATCCCAGTCTGCGTGGCGCTCGCTGAGAAGAGAACAAGCTGTGCCCAGTGCTGGATGTGGGGGTGGCCCTGTGCATTGTCCAGTGCTGTGAGCCCCAGGCCACACTGGCACGGACAAACATGGGAGCCCAGTGCCTCTTGCAGGCTGGGAAGGGCAGCAGGAGGCAACTCTGTGGTGTAGCCCTGTGGTAGGAGAGCTGGGAGCCAAAACCGACATTTCACAATTTTACTGCACTTGGCCATGCGACCTTACGCTGTCAACACCCGACAAAGTCATTTATTTCTTTTCCCGGGTAAGAAAAGGGACAAGGAGAAATAGTATGAGAGCTGATCTCGAAGGTAGTGGGGTCAAAAGTTTCAGTTGCAGCAGAAAAAAGGAAAATTCCTACAGCACTACTAGGAAGTGACACGTCATTGATGGCAACAGCCTGGAATGAGGGGAGGGACTAGGTTTTGATGGAATATGCTGGCACAGCTTGGGAAATCCTGGGCAAAATTCTCTAGCAAAAGTAAAACTGGCAAGTGAGAGAAGTATTTTGAGCTCAGCATGGGAACACAGTGTATGTAAATCATGAATTACTGTCTTGTGCTCTCTGGCACTACCTCACAAAAGATGTTTCATAACAGAGCAAAGATTTACTGGATGGGATGGATTTGCAGCTGTGGGAGGTTTATATTTGTTTTTCTAGGTGAGTTACATGACTGAATAATTTATTCATTTTATTGAGTAGAGATGCAAGATGCTTCTGAAGATGTTTTCAGATACAGATTTGCCTCTTGGAAAATTAATATTAATCAGTAGTAGTATTACTCCAGATATCAAAAGAATCTACACAGAGCATTAGAACATCCTAGTCTCAACTTGTTTGTATTTCTCATATATCTGTTGAGTATTTCTTATGAAGGTGAGACTTTGCATAAATCAACATCTTTTCTACTTTTGTGCAGAAGCTACAGAAGATCAGATCCTTTTTCCTCTCAGTTGTGTTGCTTCTGCTTCCTATTGCAGTGAAGTTACTTTGTTGAATTGGTCATTTTTCAGTAACCTCACGGAAAACATAGGTATATTAAAATAAAATGTGAAAAAAGAGACCATGATTCTTGACCAAGTGAGAAAAGAAAATTGGGCAGCAGAGGTGAACAGGTGATGTGAGAAAAGACAGGGGAACAGGGATGTGTAACATTACTGAGTCAGCTTGGCCATGTGGGCTAAGCTGAGTGTTGGCTGGCTCCTGTGGGAGGAGGGCTGGTGCCTGTGCTGCTCTGAAGGGACCTGTCACCTCAGATGCCTTCAGCTGCTGTCTGCAGTGCCAGAGAACATTAGCAGCTCTCCAGGAACCTATCCTTGTCCTTATGACCCCAACTAGATCCAGGCTGACTCTGGATTACCAGGCAGTGGCAGCTCTTCCTTATATTTGGTTGTGCCTCAGATGCCATCCCTCCCCAGGCTGGATCAGGCTGGGTGTAGGAACAGGGGCTGGTGTTTGATTGATCAGTTCCCAGCTCTCTTGCTTTGAAGCTGACACGGAGAAAGGAGCTGCTGCCACCACAGTGGCAGTCTGGATAAGCCAATGTGCTCAGGGCTTTGAGAGGCTTGTGCACAGCAGTTTGAACACTCGAGGGGTAGCAGTGGTGCTGCAACAGTTTTGATTTAAACATTGATTCCAAATAATCGAGATACAAGATGCAGTTTGGGAGAGAAGAGGAGCAGCAGTATTTGGGGCTGTCAGCACAGAGCTGCCCTTCTCTGTGGAAGGCAGGATGATTTAGATCCATAAGCAGTTTGGGATCACAGAGGAGATGAACATCTTGGGATGAGAACACCCTACACTGGAGATGGCATGGGAGATTTTTTTGTGACATCCAGTTGCCTGCTCTGTGACTTTAGGTGAGTTGTAAAGGCATCACTTACTCCATCTGTACAGTGGCAGGCTGTGCTTGGCTTACATCAGCAATGACTGTGGAACACTCTGGGACAGTCAGATGAAGAATGGATAAGGCTTTCAAGGTTTATGGATGCATATTTTGTACACGTGATTATGATTGTAAGTAGGATTTGTATGTTGGCTTCTTTTAGAAGTATTCTCATTAATTTTCACTTCTAATGCTGAGGAATGTCAGACTGTCTGTTCTTTGTCTTAAGCAAGAATAAATTGTTTCTGGAAATAAAATACATGTAATTTAAAAGTAAAATAGTGAAGGTGTAGTTTTGTGAGGTGTCCTTGTGACATCTGCTGAAGGGTCTGGAGGTTACCTGAGGGTGAGTTTGCAGGGAATGAGACAACAAAGCCAACCTGATTGCAAAGCATTAGAGTGGTGTGAGAATTTGCCAAAGCTTTTTTCACAGGTTACTGAGGAAGTAATTTAAAACTCTCCTTTTGCCATTCTTTTTAGGTAATATTTCAGTAATCGCATTGCCAGTTTCCAGCACCAACTCTCCAACTAAGATTTTGCCAAAAACCTTGGGACCAATCAATGTGAATGTTGGACCCCAAATGGTAAGTTTTGCCAGCTTGTGTTACTGGCTGGCACTTCCTGGTGGTGTAATACAGGAACACTGAGGAACTTGCTGCCTCCTGCCTCAGCCACAAAGTGCCCCACCTGGATGGGAGGGTGGTGACCTGGGGGCACAGCAGGCCTGGCATGCTGGAACTGCCACTCCCAGCAATGCTCTTGTGCCCTTAGGGGGTACCTATCTTCTGGGCTTTGAGTGGAAATTGAAACAGCTTTACCAGCTGACACTTTAACTATTACTCAAAAGCGTATTAAGAAAAACCCCTCATTATTGATACTCTTTGAATGTTTTAAATCATGTTCTCACCAGTAAATCTCCAGCATTGTCAGAGAATGTCTTTGATGTGTTGGTAGAAATTCTAAACTTGTCGAAACTGCTCTTCTTAAAACTCTCTTTTCCTGTCCATGATAACTGTATATGTATGTTGATGTTCCAGGTATTTTGGATCTAGCTTTGAGAAAAAATTTAGATTTTCTGGTGGCCAGAGAGCTAAATAGGCAATACTGTGAACAGTTTCTAGTAACCTGATACCTCCTTGCCAAGCACTTAGCCTGAGTACAGAACCATTTGATGTGTTTCATAAAAATGGTGTTGGGCCTTTTTCACCTGAGCAGTGTTCATTGGGGGTTTGTCCCAGCTGGGCAGAGGGGCACACACATCACAGCCACCCCCGTGGCACTCCCTGCTCACAGAGCTGTGCCCCCAGCACTGGCCAGGGGCTGCCTGCCAGGAACAGCTGAGTACGTCAGCGCTGATGTCTCACTGCGGCCTGTGCCCTGTAGCACTGCACTGGAACAGTTCTGCCACTGAGCATGTGTCCTGGCAGTGCAATAAATAGCCCACAACAGGGAGAGCACTCACTTAATGCAGTTCCTACTCTTATGACTGATTTCTCAAGTCCTGCTTTTGGTTTCAGTGAGCCCTACTTGCAGTTTAGGTTCTATAACAGGTAGAAGTTGCAAAAGCTACTGTGTGCTGTGAAACCCATCTCTTTTTTTTAATTTTTTATTCTTTTATTCTACTGCTTTCCAAGGATAAATCTATATTCAGAAAACATTTTCATAGTAAACAGCCATTAATGCAGGCTTTCTAAGACACCCAGCATACAGCTGTGTTGTGTCAGGCAGTTTAAAAGCGAATGCTCACGAGCTCTCGGTAGTGGCAATGTTAGCGCTCCCTCAGCGTGTGCCTGTGTCCACCCTGCTTGATTAATGGATTTATTTAGGCCTTATTTCCCCACTGTGGTTCCAGGCCTGGGGCCGCGCCGGGTCCCTCCGAGCAGCGCAGAGGCTCCTGGCCGGGGCTGTGCCGCGGCGGCGNCCGGGCCGGGCCGTCACTCGCCCGGGGCCATTGGCACCCGCCGGCCACAGCCGCGCCCGTTTCACCGCGCTCCGGAGCAGCGGCCGGCCCTGCACAGCGCTCTGCACCAGGCCGCAGCAGCGGGCAGGTGACACAAGCGACACCTTCCCTGTGCCTGCCTGCAACGGGTAAAGCCAGATGCCTTTGGTTCTCCAGTATCAACCAGGAAATAAATACGTAACCTGTACCTGTGTTTTGGTTCCTCTAGAATTCTCTTTTCCCTTGGTTCTGTCAAGCTGTACATTTGCAAACAATAAATGAGATCAATTTATGTCTTTGAGACAAAAAAGACATGTATGTAGTTGCAATGTGGTACCAGGGGGATGTGAAGTAATGCTCAATGAGCTAAAGAGATGGGGAATTCTTCACATACCATTTTTCTAATTGTCTAAACAATAGTGATGGATACCAAACAAATGCTGTATACTTATCTCTCTCTGGCTTGTATATATATGCATATATTTATACACATTTGCATTACCTATATATCTGCTGTATACTTACAGCTATACTTACAACAGTTAGTTACCACAGTGCCTTGGGATGCTAACTCAGGTGTTGCATAAGTTAAATAGTAAAGGAAACCACAAAGTTTAGTACAGTCACTACTCAAAATGTCACTAATAAATGGAGTAAAGTAAAACAAAGTTTTAAAATATTAGGTAAGGTATAAGAGTAGGCAGCACTGTCCAAGAAGCTTTGATATGAATCTTACCATAATGGAATCAAAATAATTAAATTTTGTTTATTCGAAAGATTAGCTTTATCAATACTGTTTAATTTTTAAATATTATTTAAATTATTCTGGTGACCTACTTTGAAAAATCAACTTGGGTGTCATTTAAAAGTCGAGACTGGGTGTCTTCGTGTTAACCAGTGTACCTACAATTTCACCAGGTTTGCATAAATGTAAATTCTATCTATGCCATAAAGACTTTACATTGAATTCTGTAGGTACAATTAGTTACCAGAGTGCCTTGGGATCTTGTGAATGCTAGAAACTGCAGGGAATGGTTTGCCTGCAGCTCAGATTGTCTTTTGTATGGACAATTACAAGAGACAATGTAATCAATACAGACTTCTTTCTTTCCAATAGAAAACTTCTTTTTAATGGCTGTATTGATTACATTGATCAAGAAGTTGCCTAGATGTACTCATGAAGAAACAATTGGGTATCTATAGGTACCGATCCTATCTGCCATACCTAAGAATTACTTGGAATCATTTGTCCATATGAATAATACAGTAATATGGTACAATTAACAGGAAACTTAGCAGTGCTGTAATGGCTTTGCTGTATGAAGATCTTCTGATGCCATCTCTGCTGTATACTGTGACTGCTTCTGGTACAGAATTATTATTACTTAGTGCAATGCTTAGTATGAATTTTGGGCTGTAGTTACCTCTGATTTCTTTAGAGAGCCGTGGTTTTTATTGCTAAATTTTACAGATCATAAGCACACCGCAAAGACTGAGCGGTTCAGGGAGTGTTCTGATTGGGAGCCCGTACAACCCAGCTCCAGCCATGGTCACGCAGACACACATCACAGAAGCGTCCGCCTGGGTCCCAGGGTAAGGCTTTTGTCTCACTTAAAGATGTCTGAGCATCTCTTCTCATCTTTTCCATTATTTATACTGTTGAATCTATGCTGACTTAGAGTTTCTAGTGCTTGCACAACTAAATGGAGTATGGCATATGCTTTTCAGACTGGGAGGCACTTCTGATGGCTGGAGCATGTGAACACAAATTATAAGCACCAGTCACCTCACTGTCTGCTTTAATTGTGTTTTCTGACAGTGTCTGTTTCTTGGTGAAAATGGAGAGTCACAAGGACTCCTGTTAAAAAAAGCCTTTATTTTTTCCAGAAGTTCATGTTATATCCATGTAGCACTGGTGTTGAACACAGCAGCAGGTGTCTACAGGGGGAGAGACTGTCAAAAACACTTCCACAGGCATTTAAGAATAAACTCTAATAGAAAACTTTTGAATATAATCAGTGTGGTATTTTTATTACAATTCTACATTAACAAGTTTCATGGGGTTCTGAGTGCTCCAGCCAAACATGACTTTCTTTATCTCTTCTAATTAAATCAGGTCTTTACAGTGTTTCTTGGCATTTTGTTTTAATATCAGTACTGCTGAGCCCATCTGTCTCAAAACAGAGATTTAGTACTTTGCCTCTGAAAAAGTAATATATTTCTGCATCTAAATTAATTTTTCTAATCAGTGATGAATGTATTACCTTTTCAACAATAAAGAAGTGAAATGGAGCATCTAGAAAGAGCAGAAATGAGAGTGCAATGTTTGTACCTTGACTTTCTCCATTTTACTCTATAAGCAAGGTCTGTCATAGGTTGTACTTCCCAATTACTGTATTCCTCCCCAGAGAGTCAATAAACTGCAGGCCCAGCCATGCAGTTTTTAAGCTGATTTTTTTTGCTGATTGTTCATTTCCTGAAATACCCTTTGAATGCACTTAGTTCTGATTTTATTTGAGAAAGGAGTTGTCAAAGATCACTTTTTCTGCACATTTTGTGAAATATGGAGGCCAGACAGTCTTTCAGTACCCGGAGAGGGACGAACTCTACTGTCTGGTCACAGCTTTCTAAACCAAAGAATCGATACACCTCACTTTCCCAAGTGTCATGCAGTGGTGGGGATTCCTAGAGCAGCCTTGTGGCAGTGCTTCAACCACCACCACCAAGCAGCACCATCCTTCTGTTTGTGTACTGTCCAAGTTGAGACACAGGATTTCCAATGAGCTTTATCTTTTTTTTTTATCCATAAAAAGGCTCGAGATGACTCCAGACAGACCAGGCAGTAGTGATGCATGCAGAAGTCCATACAATAGTCCATATTTTCATTTGAGGAACAGAGCTAAGGAAGGGTCTGTGGTATTCCTGAACTGAGGTAGTGAGCCGTTGCTGAAGACACTTCAGAGGACTGCTTGCTTTACCCATTGTTTACTCCAAATTATTTCCAAAATGAGAGGAGCATGTTCACTGGCAGGGCTAGGCACAGGCTCTGGCAGCCTGGTGTGCAGAGCAGGGCACAGCTCTCACTCAGTGCTGTCCCAGGCCCGTGCCCAGGGCAGTCCCTGGCCCCACTGCTCAGCCCCAGTTAAGCACCATGGACAGAAATCCCTTTGGTGCTGCCGAGGGAGAGGCCTGCTGGTGCATTCTGGATCACACTACCAAAGTGTGCTGGCTTTCAAGCACACTTTTCAAGCACAGTTTTTCAAACCCTTCATTTTTATTTCGCTTCCTTCCCAGCAGTGCTGGGTGCTCAGCTGTGTCAGTGTGTGCTGGAAGCCCAGCTCTGGAAAGCGTGGGGACACGGCACTCCCCAGCTCGGCACCGCTCTTGGGCACTGCCTTGGGTCGGCTGCAGCAGGAAAAGGCAGGGCTGGAAAGCAGCTCCTGCTTGCTCTGGGGAATAAACTGGAGGATAAGGAAGGGCCAATGATTGCAGACTGCTGCTGCTGTTCAAAATTCATGGCAGCTGCTTCTTCAGAGTCTGTCTTCGGCTCTGTATTCAGCAGCTCTAACAGGAATATGTTTAGTGTTTTACCTTGGGGTTTTGTTTAAAGATGCCTAAACATTCACTGGCTTGAAAATATAGGATATATCTTATGCACTGTTTAAAGACATTTTTCTTCCATATGGAGAAATTTTAAATAGGAATTTTCAAGGGAGCCCAGCTTCTCCTTTTTGATGGACTTAGGATATCTAGCTCACACCAGCACTTCCTGTAGTTCCAGGTGAAGTGACTTCCTCAATTCCTGTGGGCAAAGCATGGTAAAATTTGGAATAGAATTTGTCTGGCAGTGAGCTCTGACAACTTCCTCCACAAGTCCTGACCACTTTTCCTCAAATTTTGTCAAGCTCTGTGTGTTGTATTTTTCCCTTTCAGTAAACATGTAACAGCAAACAGTAGAAGCAGCTAGGCCCCATATACAGTGATTTTAGTGGTCTATAGATATAATGTTATTTTCAACTTAAGTTTGAATTGTCTTGTCTTAGGGAGCGAAAACGGACTCAAGAAATTATAGAGTCAGATTTTTCAGAAAGGTGAGTGTTACTGAATGTGTATTTTATGTATAGAGTCATACCTGCTTTACTTCAGATTTGCCTTTCAGAAAGATAACTGCCTAGTTCCTGCTTTCAGCAGTTTTCACTCCTTCACATCAAAGCTGTGTTGGGGTTTTTTTCAGTCTGTTGGTGTTTCTTTTTACTCTTTTTTGTTTCTTTTACCTATATTCTGTTTCCTTAGATACATTCACGATTTTGAAAACCATTCTTGGCTTTTAATAGTTTCTTTAGCTTTTTGCTGCTGATGGGGGCCCTTTTTCTGTAAAATAACAACTCTCCCTGGAACACAATGTCAAATGAAATCATGAGACTAATTAAAAAAAAAAAAGGAAAAAAAGAAACAAAAACAACACAGCTGAACTTTTTAAAGGCTTCTATTGAATTACACATCCAAATCTAGTTTGTGTGATAAAAACAACTGCTCTTGTTTTTTTCTATTACCATTACCTTTTCTGGAAGAAGGTGAATGGAAAATAACCCTGACAGTTTGCCAGTTCTTAATTTGGCACCTTAAAACCATATGACCATGTACTTACTTTCCACAAAAGAGATTCTTGTATCTGTTCTATGATGGATGCATCATAGAATAGATGTATAGATACGTATATACACTATGATGTATATATGTGGATATATTCTATGATGGACACACCTTAATTCCCCTAATGACCAAGTTTAGTATCTCCTGCTGTATATTACATAGGGATGTCTGAGTCTTTCTATTTTAGGCACACACATAAACAGAGAGCTCCACATAAACATGACTTCCAGGTACATAAGCGCCTTGGAGATTTTCTTTTTTTTTGGGTTGTTCTTTTGTGAGACTACCTGGAGATGAATTACAAATCCATTTTAAGCATCTTCCCAGCAGCATGTGTTCAAATGCTACCAATGTAGAAATAGTCAAGGAAGGGGCTCTAGTGCACTTTTTTGCCAACTTGTAAGAAACAAGAAATTGATGCAAAACTTTTATTTTTCATTTAGATAGTCCAGATTTCTGTTACAAAAAGATAGACCTTTTCCTGTGTAACAAAGTAGCTTATTAACATTCAGTGTATTGAAATAATACTTTTCTCTTTTCAGTAAGAGAAGCAAGAAAGGAGATAAAAATGGGAAGGGTCTGAGGCATTTTTCAATGAAAGTTTGTGAAAAAGTTCAACGTAAAGGAACAACTTCATACAATGAAGTCGCCGATGAGCTCGTATCAGAATTCACAACTTCTAACAGCCACCTAGCAACAGATTCAGTAAGCAAATATGTGTTGAATTTTGGTATACCAATACAGATTTGTCTGTTTTATCATGGAATTCTGTTTCTGCACTGTCCTGTCTCAGTCCATACTCTCCTTCACTTAATTAGTTCTCAAATATAAAGACTTACCCTTTGAAATCTAAAAATACAGAGTTAAGATGAAGAATTGAACTCCCTCTAAATTATAAACAAAGTAGAGGAATCTGCCAAAATAACTAACTTTAAGAAAAGGCTACTCTTGTATATCTGGTCTTGTCAGGCTTTTCAACTGTGCCAGACTTGCCATGATGGAATTTCTGCAGAAATGCTTCAGGAAGGCCTGAAGCTTCCATTTGCAACCAAGCATGCCCATGTGGTATCCAAGGGGTGTCACAGATGGAGGATTGTGGTTTAACACCACTCTGACCAGAACTGCCATTTTGGCATTTGAGCTTCTCCATGTCTATGGAGGATGTGTTCAATTGCTTTTCCTTTTTTAATTCAATTCTTTTGTTGTAATTAGTGTTGTCTTGTTTTCTTAGCAGGCTTATGATCAGAAAAATATTAGACGGAGGGTTTACGATGCCCTCAACGTCCTGATGGCAATGAACATCATTTCAAAGGAGAAGAAGGAAATCCGATGGATCGGCCTTCCCACAAACTCAGCTCAGGAATGTCAGAATCTAGAGGTAAAGGGAGGTGCATGGGAAATTCTGGTTTGTTCACGTTCTGATAATTGACTTGCTCTTCTTTAGAAGAGAGATTTTTTTCTTAATTTGAACCTGATTGGTTTTGATGCTTGTGTACTATGGAAATACAAATTTTGATATTGGAATAAACTGAAAAAATATGTTTGTGTATGCTTAGTTCAGTTTTATTTAGTACACATTTTTAAGAAAAGCCAAGCTGTTTACCTTACAAAAATGGACATTGATTAAATCAGGGATTATTTTTAAGATTAAAGCCTGTAGTACCTTGAATTAACCAGAAGAAAGTCAAAAGAATTTATGGTTCAGTTATGCTCTCAAAATGGTTTACATTTAAAATGAGACCAATTCTCTATTAATGTCTGTACTTAGAAATACAATGCAAAGGAAATTAAATTGAGAAATAATTCTTGCTGGAATGTCAAACGCTAGTTATGATCTGCCAGAGAAAGCAAGAAGTTTTACTTATCAGTTATTTTCATTATTTTTTCAGTAGGCTAAGAGTTACAGTGTTTTTTGCAGGGATGCCAGAATTTATATGCACAAATGTTGCCTGTCCTTCAGGCCAAATGTGCTATAAATAAAAAGCACAAGTCACTGTATTTACTGCAGCCTGCTGTAATGGCTGTCTGCAAATACATCTCCATTTGTGACACTTGGACATTAGGTATCTTAAAAGGTGGGTGGGTGCCTCTCCAGTACAGAACAGTTCTTTTTGTGCAGGGTCATTTACATGAATTGTCTTTCTAGATGTGGTAAGAGAAAAGCTTTTACTGTCCTTTTCCATTACAGTAACTTGAAAAATACATCCATCCAAGGAGAATGCACGTGTTCAATCATTATGCTCCAGGATGGTTTTTTTTAATTCTGGACAAATCTACATTTTGCATGCATTCATGTGAATGCATTGTCTCCAGTATAGGTTATTGTTACAAATATGGAACTTGAATTTCATTGTCTCATCTTCAATAATCATATGTAATTCACTGTTTCAGGCTCTAATTACACATGCACACAATGGAAGCCAGGCATGTTTTTCAAAAATGTTGCTTCTTCTGACATAATAGAGAAGAATGTAAAACAAAGCTGCATTTTCATGGTGTGAAAATCAGAATTAATTTTGCTTCTAAGGCTGTATGAAGTGGCAACTGTTCTTACAATGTAAATCTGTAATAAGATTACCAGCACAAAAATCAGTGCAAAAGAATAGAAACCATGCCTGAATGATATCTGTACTGCTTACTGGTTTTAAGAGTCCCAGCACAGAAAGCCAACTGAAAGACGCATTTTAAACATTAAAGTGTGTGAGGAGGGAACCACCACAAAGCAACCTTGTAAATAAGATAAAGGAGTTTGGGCTAGCTAAGTTTTAAAAGACCACATTATTTAGTTTCAGAGCTTGAATGAAAAGGTAATTTAAGAGTTTAGTATTTTGGGAGCCAGCGATATAGTGCTGGCACCAAAGAGGACGATGAGCAAAAAGCCCTTTCAGCCCCAATGACTGTTGTCCAATTCTTCAGCATTGCCCCAGAGGACACTTCCAAACACTGCAGTACCTGCAGGGTCAGCTCTGCCCTGCGTGTCCTGGCTGCAGCAGCTTGGCCACACCAACCAGCAGTAACTGAACTGCTGCAAGAGCTGTGCTCTCATAGCAAATGTTACCTCTACGCCCTTCTGTTGCTGCAGTCTTGTCAGTTTAATCAAGTCTCAAACAAAAAAGTGGAGGCCACTGGTAAGAGATAGGTGATCATAAGCCCAGCTTCCACATATTTATGTCTAGTAGCTTGCAGCTAGGAGAACAGTGGGACATGCACAATTCCAAAAGAGTGGAGGGCAGAAGGGGGAAAAAACCCCAAAGCATTCCCTTGAGCAAGTGTTAGATTTGGTGTCAATTTGCACTCAGTGCAAGACAGAAGAGGCAGAATGGGACGTAATAGTGTCTTGTAATAGTTGAATCCTTACTGGAGTTAAAACTGTTGACAAAGAAAGACATTACAGTCTGCCAGACCTGTTTAATGGAGAAACTCTTATTCCCATGCAATTTTCCCCCATTTACTATGAAAGCCTGTTAAGTTTGGCACAAGGGAATGGACAAGGTAACTAAGTATCTTGATGCATTTACATTTATCTTTTAAGATAGAAAAACAGAAGCGGATTGAAAGGATAAAACAGAAGCGAGCCCAACTGCAAGAACTGCTACTGCAGGTATATTTAATTTTCATTTTTTTCCCCACAAATGAAAATATCAAGTGCAAATCAAACATGTTAGACCTTCTGAAGTTCTTTCTCAATTTAACTGACAGCTGTGACATACTAAGGAGAAAAGTTTGACCCCTGTGACCTTTCTGGATTCTGGTAGGGGGACCTCTTGCCAACACTCTGCAGTTCAGTTTTGCCTGCTGTAAACCAGCACACTCCATCTGTGTGCCACAAGCTTTCCTAAGTGTTCTGCTGAAGCTTTGCTAACTGCAGTAGGAATGGGAACAACTCACAAGTCCCCTTTGTTGATTCTAAGTTCCCCCAGAGCTATCCTGAGTCATTCTTCAGATTTTCTCTTTGACCTAAGCTATGAAGTTCACAACAACTTGAGTAAATGTGCTCAGAGTTGTTTTGGAGAATATAGACATTTCGGGATCTTAGGAGCGGAAGGCTGGCAAATCCAACACCTTTACTTTCTGTCACATACCTTTGAGATGACTTTTGGCTTTAATTGCTGAATTATATTTCAAATGCATCCTGTTTATAAAGTAACATTTTATCAATACTTGTTTATAAAGTAACATTTTATAAATATAGTTATGAGCATTCCTTAACATTCTAGTCTGTGCAGACTTTTAGGAATTTAAATGTAATCGAACAGTTTTATGAGATTACAGGCAATAAGGCTACATTTTTTTGCTGGTTCAACTACACTGAGGCAATTGTCATGTTATTGATCACTGAAACTTTCAAATGTCTGATGCTTCTTCTTTGTTCGTCATCAAAAGCTGTTTCTCTACTTAGGGGACAATTGGGATTCTATCTGTCTGACCCAATACATCAGCAGTTCCTCCAGCAGTAACATGAAATTACACTAGTGAAACTAAGGCAACTCAGGCCCTCTTAACTTTTAGTCCAAATATTGACAGAGTTGACTCCCTTACTGTCCACAACTGTCATTATTGCCATGATTGTGTTGATTGCCAAAGGGTTTACCAGTCCTTTGGGATTGTGGCTATCCATCTTTTTCCCCTTAAATGGAATAAGCAGTGCCTCGGGTGACTTCCAGTCCCTCAAATAACATTTCCTAAACCCACACATTTTCATACATGTGCAGTCAGAAAGAAAGCGGCAGGCAGAGAGTGGTGTCAGAAACAGCATCTGCTTAGTAACTTCCAGAGGAGAGAGAATTCTTTTGAGAGAGAGAAGAGGGTGATGGATGGGAAGGGAAAGAGAATAAAAATACAGATATGGGAAGTGGGGGAATTTTTGTTTCAGTGTAGCTATCTCCTACCCTGAGGCAATTACACATAAAAAGTACCAGAGAAGATCTCTGACTCCAGAGCCTTTTCAAAGGGATTGGGGAAGCATTCTCCAGCAATTCTTACTGCTCCTTTCTTGTTTCTTCTCCAGGGAATATGAGGGGAAACACAGTCAATAGTAAATGTGTGCAAAAATTGGGTTTAACTTCTGCTCCTGGTGAACTTCACTAGTGCCAAGAGAAAGTAAGGCCACAATTCACTTTTTGACAAAATATTACTGAAGGTATCAAGAGTTGGTGAATAAGACCTATGAGGCTTCATTGCCTGGAAACACTGATGTCTGCTCTTTTATTGTCAGTGATCATTTTTTCTTTCTTTTGTTTTACAGCAAATAGCATTTAAGAACTTGGTACAAAGAAATCAGCAAAATGAACAGCAAAATCAAGGCCCTCCATCTTTGACCTCCACAATACAGCTGCCTTTCTTAATAGTCAACACTAGCAAAAGAACAATTATAGACTGCAGCATATCAAGTGATAAGTAAGTGTTTATGAGATTAATTTTCATAATTTTATTTTCTTTGTGGACTGGAATTTTTCCTCAAACAAGTGAGGGAAATTTTTCTAGTTTACTAGAAGTAATTATTGTATTTACATTCACAACTGTCACTACAGGGGGTTGCTTGTTGTTTTTTTCAATATTTAATGCAACTGCAGTAATAATATGGATGAGTTTATTACCACTGCTTTACAATCTCTAGTTAAAAGAGGCTGACTTTCACTGTTGTAAAAGGCATTTTAGGCTGACATTTCAGAGAGCATTCCCTGCACAGAAGAAATAACTGAATAAAATTATTTACTAGGACAGCACTACCTTTTAAAGCAGCAGTGTGAATTCTTACTCTTAGTATGCCATAAAAATGTACAGTCAGAAACACAAGGTTACCCATGTGACACAAAAGTATCATAGTCCAGGTGATGATAACAACTTTGAAAGTGTTTTTTAACAGCAAAAAGTTATTTGAAGGAAAAGATACAGAAATTTGTAATACTGTCTTTGTGAGCAAACTACTACAGTTGCATTCACATTAATCTGAAAATCTTCCAGTTATGTAATTGTGGGTGCTTGTGCTCTTCATCCTGTGAAAATATGGCTGAAGTTTGAGGTGCTGTTACGTTAATTGGTAATCGGCTCACCATCAGTTTATTAGCTGAAAATAGCTGGCTTTGCTCTAATACTGTAGATTATAGATTTCACTCTGTGGTATGCAAATCCTGTACTGAACTTCAAGTCAATCACACAGCAAAAATAGACAGACTGTAGTAACCCATGCACCAGCATGCAAAACAGCAGTACTATCAAAAGTTGAAATTTTGTAGAAAATTAGGCTGAAGTCCAATATATTCCGTCACAAAATTTGTGGAATACTCTCATGAGCACTGCAGTTCAGCAAGTTGGGAATTTAGGATCATTTTTGATTTAGCATTAATTATACCCTTATTCTATAGGGTATTCTTATTCTCACTATAAAGGTCTTCCTGCTCTTTTAAAAGGGACTCTACATTTAGGTTTGAAGTTGTTAAAAAGTTGAGCAATTTCATACTGAAACTTCAGAACTGCTGCTTTGAGTTGTCAGAGATTAATCTGGCATTTGGGATCCAGAGCAGTGTAACATGCTTCTGTGCTCTCCAACTGTGTGAAAACACTCCTACTAAAAGTGAGCACACCAAAATTATTGAAGTTGTTGATACTTCAATTATATAACTCAGCTGTGGTAGTATGTCACCTGGAGGTCATTAAGTGCACAACCTAAATTAAGCCAGCTTTCCACTGGGGTTATTATTTGTGCAACTAATTAGTGGCAGCAGTAATAGGTAAACAGTGCCAGAAACTGCTCAGTTTTAACCACTGTTACACTGATCTGGCAGTTAGCAAAGGTGGTGACTTGGTTTGGAGAACTCCCAGTCTGCAGTTAATTGGAGAGTATTTGTGCTGCCTGACTCCATCACTGGTCAGCTTGAGGGCTTGCTCTGCACTTGGTTCCAGACTGAAAGCCACTTTTTAAAGGGCTTCCATTTTCCTTTCTTCTCCAAATGCCATTTATATAAAGTACTAATGTTAGTAAATCCAATGACGTGCTAAGCTCACAGCATTAGCTACTCAAAATTGTATTTACAGAGGAACTTCTAAAGGAAAGTAATTGCTTGGAAATGTCATACATATAAGGGTGATTTAGTATCGGAAGGAAAATAAGTTTGTGTCCTCTAAGCGTTCTCCTATGCAAAACCAGCCAAAACAGAGTGAAATGTCTCACAAATAAATTAAAAAGAGATAAGTTATTGGGCAAGTTTTGTTTAGAGTTTGAGAAGGTAGATGGGTGCCAAGCAGCACGCTGGGAAAGGCATTTCTGAAGTTGGAGTAGGAAAAGCAAAGTCTTCAGGTAAAAAGGAAGTAGTTAAGAACTAATTTTAAAGATGGGGCACCTGAATAAGTAAGTCCCATTTAAACAGAAAAATGTATTTAGTGTATATGGTACTTCTGTACAAATTCTGTCGGTCCTAGGAAAAAGAAAGAAAAAGTAACCAGAATACCTTGTTTTAAATGTTCAGAGACAACGGATGTATCAGAAATGTGGAAAATTAGAACATCTCTAAGGGGAAACGCAGAAGATTTTGTACAGCACTGGCAATATAAATGCTATATATTAGCAAGAATGTGTAGGAAGTGGCCTCTTGTACCCTTACAGAAAGAATTGTCTGTAGCAGCAGAAAATCCAGATTGAAATCACTGGTGATCAAATTTGCACTTACCATGGGAAAGGGACTGGAAGTGTACCCAAATGTTGCATACACAGTATTAATAGCCTCTGGACCTGGCTTGTAGTACTGAATAATAACATGGTAGCCCAGTGGATAATTCACGTGAGAACAAAAGTTGATTTCTCAGTAACAGCTGAAATCATGCTGGAAATTACTAGGATGAACAGCAAGGACTAGAATGTAAAGCTAGATGCATATAGTGCTTTATATCTGGAATACTACACTCTCTCATGTTCTTGGAAAAAGTATGGCATAACCAAGAGAGACACAGGAGGGCAGCAAGAAGGACTGAGGCTATGGAAAAGCTTTGACAGAAGGAACAGATGGGCACTTTGGCCTAGAAAGGAGAGGACAGTTGATTCCCAGGTGTCTCAAAAATCATCAGTGATATGGTGAACATGCATAGAGAATAGCTGCACACAGTTGCTTATTTAATTGAGAGACATTAAGAGAAGATACCAGGCGATGACAAAAAGAAGGTTTTTGTAACACTCTATGCAAGTAGTAATATTTGATTTTGTTCATGCTAAAAGTTGACATAAGTTCAGAAGGGGTTTATGTCAAGTGCCTGAAAGAAAATCCTCAAAAAGCTGTTAACAGAAAAATAGAAGAAGTATAGGGATTTCCTGCATCAGTGACTGCAGGCTGCTAGAAACTAAAATGGAGAAATACTGAAGCCTGTAAATTTCTCAGTTTGGCAACTTGCTGGGAAAGGAAAATAAGTTACCTTCCTTTCTAATATCCAATATTTGGCCACATGGGAGCACATGGGAGAAAAAGTGCAGAGCTATCAATAAATGCAGCTTTTGATCCTGTGCCATAAATTGGAATTCAGTTATGAGTCAGTAATTACAGCTTGCTGGTAGTAGCTTGGTATGACACCGAGCTGTGCCAGTTTAGGCAGCAGCAAAGTAATTGTACTGGCTGAAATTATAACAACACATCCTATTTTTCCTCTTAATGTGATTATGCTGAAATAAATAAAGGTACATAAACAATAGGTTTAAGAAGTTATATGGTATAAGTCACAGAAGAAATGCTGTGTGTAACTGACAATTACACCCAGTACAAAGCATTAGATTACAAATTAAAATTTTGTGTATAAACTCAAGAGCTGTAAAGCTTCCAAGTTTCCTGGTTCAGGTATAAGAAAGTAATTATTAGAAAACAACCTAGCAAGAAAATGGACATGTGACATGAGCTTGGAGAGATAATGGAAGACCCACCAGTGAGTTATCTTTTGAAGACTGTATCTCACAGATGAGATGCTTTTCCAAGGATAAAGGTTTTGTCAGCAGGAAAGAAGGTACTGGGAACTAAGCCTTCCTTATACCGACCAGAACTGTCCAGGCTTTTAATACCCGTGATGACAGTGTAAGGCCAGCCTAAATGCCCCTGCATTTCTTAAAGCTGTCTGAAGTTTATATCTCAATTTCCACTGTTATATGTAGTTAAAAACATTTTGAGAGTCCTGCAGCAGAAACGGTGGGTTGTGAACACACAAGACTCTGAACAGACTGCTTTTCTAGCTGCATCCAAAAAAGCAAAATTATACCAAAGTAAATAGGTCAGTTCACAGGAGGAGTGTTGCACATTAGAACAGAAAATGAAATGTAAAAGCAGAAAAACAAAACAGTTATTTTGGTGACAGGGCTTCAGGTGACTTTATTGGCTTTAGTGCAAGTGAAGGTTCATGTTTAATTAAGGCCTCCCTCTTCCCCTTTGAATCTACTTAATAAGGTAGAAAATTTTAAACTTTGTTCCTGCACTGGTGAAGGTACTTTAATTGAGAATGTGCCATTTTAAACCTGTAGGCATGCCAGTCACAGAAAAGAGAAAGCATTTCTTGCATTTCTCTTTCCTTAAGGACCCTTTACAGAAAACCAGCACTCCAGATGCTTACCTTAGTACATGCCAAAACCACAGAGAAAGAATAAGCAAGAAGAATACAGCTGTGCTCTTTTCAGAATCATCTCACTTTTAATTTTTTACATGCAGATTTGAATACCTCTTTAATTTCGATAATACTTTTGAGATTCATGATGACAGCGAGGTGCTGAAGAGAATGGGAATGTCCTTTGGGCTCGAAGCAGGCAAATGTTCAGCTGAGGACCTAAGAACTGCAAAATCGCTGGTGCCAAAAGCTTTAGAAGGCTACATCACAGGTAAGTTAAATATTGCTCCTGATCAAATCCATAATGCTGCTTAACTAAAGCAAATTTAATTATATTAACTTACATATGTAAATTTCAGGGTTTGTGGGACTTAGTAGGGTTGGTACATGAACCAGTTGTTTTACTGTTCATTTTGGAAGGTTTATCTTAGTTGTCCTGTTGACCTAATGCACACTGATTTATAACAGTGTGATGTGTGAGCTTCATTATGAAGAAATTATTTCTTAAATAACAAAGTTGACGCCAAGAACAAATTTTTATGTATTTTAGTATTAATTTTGAGTAACTGAATGTATGGAGGAGGAAACTGGAAGAAGGCAGTTCTTCCCAAGTTGAGGAAAAGGAAAGAAAAAGAGCATCTTGAACTGGTTGGGTGTAATCCCTCAGAAGCCAGCAGGTGCCACCTAAGAACTAAGCTTCTCTAAATAAAGCAAGTCCAAAGACTTCAGGACAGGTGTCCCAGGCAGGGGCTTTCACCTCCCCTGTTTGAACAGGTCATGCTTAGACACAAGACTGGAACTCTTTCAGTCCATCGCTGGACTAGAGCTGCCACAATTTGCTATCACTTCCTATAGTTATTGGCAGTGTGTTCTTCTTGCTGCACTGCAGCTTAAACTTAGCCCAACATTTTCTCAAGTTTCTGGAGGGACTTTATCTGTAAAGGAAGTGTTACCCAATTAATTAATGTGCACAGACCTTAGTTTTTGAGGAAAGGGAATAAAGCTCTTGCCCTAACTTCTCTACTGCTACATATAAATTAGAATTCAGTTACATTCGATAAAAATTGTACATTTTAAATGGCTTAACATTTCAAACTACATCAGATATGCTTATGTTCATTAACACTTATTTGTGTTTTCCTGGTCTTCTTGTCCTGCGGGTTTTAAAACTAAGATTTTGTATTTTATTTTTGGTCAGTTTTGAAATTCCACCTGAAGTCTTTATAAGATGGTGCTCTCAACAAAAAGAGAAGTTGAAAGAAATCTTGATCTGTTCCTTGTAGGTTCATTCAGCTCAACATTATTTACCTTGTGATTTATCAGCAGTGTAAAAAAGGGGAAAAGAGCAGAACCCATGTCTTTTAATAGTTTTGCAATGTTGAAGTTAATTAATTGCTCCCATGTGTCCAGGATCAAACTAAAATTTCTTTTTCATTTTAAGCCTGCATTAATTTACCTCCAGAGAACAGGGTTTACTTACATTTGCAAAAAACCCTGAGTCATGACACTGTTTACTGAGTACTTCCCTAATAGCAAACCAGCAGCCTGGAACCTATATAGAGTTTTAATCATAGGAAATGAATTGATTTTATTTTTTACTCAAAAATCATTAATGCAAGTAATATACTCTTCATATATGGGTTACATTCAGCTGTTTCAGCCTCTGTAAAAATTAGCTCAGAGTATATGTATTAAAGTCTAATTTACATACCAGTACATGTATTAATTTTAAATGTTTATTCTATCTGTTGCTTATTACATAATTGTGCTGCACAAATCTACAGTTAAGAGTATGAATTGCATAGTGGTGGTTTGTAATTGCAGTAAGTGACCAATAAAGGAAACAGATTTAAATGTTTTGCACAATATTTGAAAAGCCAGCATTTGCCCGATTACATATTTTTGGTTATCTTCCCATTTTAACCTGGGAAGTCTTTAGACATTTTCTTACACAGCAAGAGTAGGGAAATAGAAGGGTCATCACTGTTTTCTAGAATTGATGGTTACTTCCACATTGTCATGGTGGCTCTTCCAAGAACAATGGCTTCAGTTACTACTATATAGGAAAAACAGATCCAGGTTTCTTTATTCACTGAGTAAATATACTGCAATCAAGATTCATTATGATCCCAGTAGCTGACTCTATGGACAACTGCTCTGGAAGCCAGTCCTGTTCTAACATGTCCAAGTAGGTGAATTATTTCCTGTACAACGTTAGTTAGACCTTAGCCTGGACATTTTTTCAGATAATTCCTGACTTCCAAACACTAACAATGGTTTGTACTATAATGCTTACCAGTAGGACTAGAGAAGCAGTTGGAAGAATCCTAAGTCTAAACCAGTTCAACTAAAGAAACTTTAACTTGACAAAAAATATTGGACCATCTCAGCTTGGAAAAGCAGTAACTTTCTATTTGCATTGAACAGCCATGTAAGTTGCTTGGAACTGCTGAACTGATGATATGCACATCAAAGCTTTATTGGTGGATTTTCTTTTGAAGAGGATCGTGTGAATTTGGCCATTCTTCAAGTGCCCAAATTTCATAAAAGTAACGTCTTCTAGGTTTGCTAGTTTCACAATGTTTTAGCAAATAAATGTATTTTTGTAACATGCATTTTGAATACTACATTGGTGTGATCCCCTGGTATGACTGCCACTGAAATCAGCAGAAGCTAAGCCATATTGACCTCATAGAGAAAAAGATTCTGTGTATCTTGCATTATTTTTATAACTTTTCTGTTGCTTGACTGTCATAACTGACAATGTCTAAAACAGGACACTTGCACCAGCTTAAGAGGACAGCCCAAGGACACAGTCCTAAGTTATACATTCCTGCCCATTTCGACCCAGGTGCTTTCCCGTGTGCTCTCCCTGAGCTGGTTCCTGGTACTGAACTGCAGGCTTTGTCTGGCTGAGGAGTTTGCAACAATTAAACAAGTGAACTATGTAGCAAAGAGCTCCAACCAGAACAGCTCAAGTGGAAAGGTGGGAGTGAGGTTGCTGGGTGAGCCGCAATACTCTACTGTCTGGGACAAGTATAAACTTGTTGAACAGCAGCCAGAGGAACATCTCTGTCCTTGGGGCTGTGCACATCCTACAGGCACTTAACACAAAACCAAGTCCCACCTTTGTTGGTTTAGTCGTGACTTCTAGAAATGAGTCTGCAGATTTAAAAAAAAAAGCAAGAAATAAGATTTCTCAGGCACTAATAGTTGGGGTAACAACATTTCACCTTATGTATCCCACTAAGGCAGTGAACGAAGTGGTGCATTTTAGGACTTGTTTTTTTTCCAAGAAGAAAAAACCAAGTGTGTGAAGAAGTGCTCTGCTGTTTACCTGTATAATTAGCCATGACTAGAAAATGGGCTGGAGTTGGAGCTAAAGAGCTAAGAGCACCCACTGCCTGAGCAAGTTTGTTCAGATGTCAGCAACACTCCCATGCAGCATTTGTACATTAACTGCTAAAGCTATTGAGGGTATTGCTTTAGAGCCCTCTCAAATAAATTATAAATTTCTATCAAGTGTATCTACTACAAGATATGCCTAGTACATAACAATGGCACTACTAGATTGGACTGCATCACCTTGGGAAGGTATATTCAAACTGCTTTCCCTGCTTTTCAGTATAGCTATTAGTAATTGATCTACACTGCCAGAAGAAATAAGTCTTTTCATGGTAGGCACACTTCTATTTTGACAGACTTTTCCATACTGGAAATGGCTTCAACTCCCCATCTTTCACAAACTTCTTATCCTTTGCTCCTCAGAGCCCACTGGAAAATTTAATTTAGAAATACAAGGTAATGAAAATACAAGGCAGGGATATGCTTTTATGAACCACCTTTCTGCCATGCTTCTACTTTGCTCTTCAAAAAGAAAACTAACGAGCTATTATCCTGAAATGTTAATAAGCCACAAGATTACTAGCAGTGTCTTGTTATTCTTCTGGAATATTAAACATGTACACACAGGTACATGCCTTCAAAATACCAGGGAACAACACTATGGTATAGCTCTATTAGCCTAAATACAATGCAGTCATTCCAAATGGTTTAGCCTCCTCCTGCACAAACAGGAAGAAGCTGTGAGAACATGTTCTCTGTAACATGAAACCTGCATTTAGGGCAATCTTGATGAAAGACATCGAGCTCCATCTACATTTAACTGTTCTCATCTATTCTGTCCTCACAGATCACCTAAAACTGCCACTTATCACCGTTTGCTATCATGTTCCAAGGACTGCTGCCAGGAACTCCACCCTTGCTAGCCTTGCTTTGTACCATGACATTTAAATACCTTGCTGCAACAGCTTTCCACAGCACAAACCAAGGTAGCCTGTGACTCCATCCCAGTGGATGGAGAGCCAATTTACATGGCTGTGTCAACCTGCTTAAAACAGTCTCTGTGCTAGGCAGCACTGCCAAATCTAGAGGAACCAAAGCTTGACAAGAACACAGGAGGACAAATGAAAATGTGTATATAACAAACACAGTTATTCCTCTTACCTGCTGTTATAGACAAATTCTAGATAATTATGAGTAGTACAGCCCCAGTTACTGCCACTGTGCTGTCTAAAACAGAGGCTTGGTTAGGCATAGAATTTAACAGTAAGGACTAACTCCTGATTTAATGCATCCAGCTGGAACCACAGGCAAGTACCATGGTAAAGAACTAGACAGTCTTGGTAACTTTGTTTTGATGTTAACTTTGTGTCATAGCTAGAATTTGGGGAGGTAAATAGAAATGCCTTATCTAAGAAACGAATTAAAAACACACATACCAAAAAAAACCCATTAATGTAATCAGGTCAGTAGACTTGTTTTGGTGATTCTGTTGGCAGAAATGTGCATAACTGGAAACAACTGACAGGCATAACTTGTTAGGGAATTTGAAAACAAGCACTATGGGGGTTGTAAGTAACCTCTTCACATCTCTCTGGTGACTTTTAACAAACTACCTCAAGAAACTTAGCATTATTGCCAGACCATTTTAATGGTCTTAACCCCCCCATTTCCTATCCCTAGGGAGGAGAGCGCCTTTCATGTCTCGTGGGCAGTGTACAACAGGCTCTCTCTTCCATTCCTGGCACCAGCCCTGTGCATGCCCACAGCTGCTGCCCAGCTCGGGCTGGTGGCAGAGTGGGTGAGGAGGCTGCTCCACAGCCAGCCATGAGAGCATCAGGCTGAAACTGCCTCTGGCCACCAGAACACACACAGCAACACAGAGACCGCCTGGGTGGCTTCACTGCACTATCTCAAACCCAAATAAATTCAATTCCTTTTGTACCTTCACCAAGTGGGGCAGCCAAGGCACTTGGAGCTGTCTGGGCATTTCACAGGGTCAGGCTGTGGCAGTACATTTCCATGAAGGACTCCAGAACTCCTATTTCAGATACCTGTGATTGCATACAGCCACCAGCCAGGTGAATCTTCTGCAGACAGAGGGAAAAGCTGAGTGCAAGGCTTAAGTGCAGTCACAAACACAGGATATAATTTCATCTTGATTAAACAGGACACATCTACAATATAAAACTCAAGCTACTGGTACCTTCTAAACTAAATTAAGGGATTCTAACTGCAAAGAGAATGCAAAGTTTAAAATTGTGAAAGGAAGAAAAAAATGCATAAAATGTTATGCTTTCTTCTAGATATGTCTGCAGGATTTTCCTGGATAAACCAAGGGTTACTTTCCAGTTCAACACAAGCAGTTTCCCATTTTGAGGCAGCTGAAGGCACTTATGATGCTAAATCAAGGTAAATAAAATAATTTTTTATTCAAGGATAGTTATATATGCTTGTGGTATTTTAGTAACCTTGCTATTTCATACCATTTGCATGCAGGAATTGAGATATTATCATGGCTGATTTTGATTGTGAAAAAGTCTCTTCCTTGAAGGAAAATTATATTTGAAAGGTCAAATCAACATGCTTTGAACATACCAGCTATTTTGTACCTATGTTTCATAAGAATAGAATCACCTTCAAGCCCCTTTTCCTGATTAACCTTAAATTCCTGCCTGGGCATGGACTACAGATAGATAATTACATGTGGATAAAAGCCCAGTAAGATTTCTGAAGAATGCATAAGAATGTCTGCTCTCTAAATGCACTGCTATTTAAGCTCTCATGAAAGAAGTTTAGTCCACACAACTTAACAAGAATTTAAAATTAAAAACCAACAACCAAACAAAAAAACACCATGCGCAAAACCCCAACCTTAAATACACCTCAGCAGCCAGACTCTGCTTGGAGATTACCTGTACCATAAAAAATGGAAATGGGGATTATTATTTTGGAGCAGGCTCCTTCTCATAGCATTTAATAGCTTCATTTTATATTGCAAACATTTCTGTGTATTAATGAAACTGTGATGGATTTCCTTTTTTTTCTTCAGCTTAAGCAATTCTACTAGTTATTTATGAAAAAAAATGAAGTCACCCAATATTCTTTTTTATGCAACTTTGCAATGTTTTATCAACTCTCCTAACTAATAGCGGTGTTTACTGTAACACTTTGGCATTTTTCCTTGTTGGTAGCATTTCTTCAACTACAGGAAAAGCTAAGGCCAAAAAGAAAAAGCTTAAAACCTCACGAGAAACCCTCTAAACTTCACCCTTTCTGTTGTCTTGCTAGTGAGAATCCAGGGTTGTGTTTGGATGCCGAAGTGGCCTTAGCAACGGGGCAGCTGCTTGCCCCTAGCAGTCAGCAGTCCAGCAGTGCAGCGTCCCGGGGGGAGACGCCCTGCTCCTTCAACGAGGAAGATGAAGAGGATGAAGATGAGGATTCTTCCTCCCCAGAATGAGGACAGTAGAAAATGGAATATACAAAATGCTGCTCACATATTCTTAATGGGAGTTCCTGTTTGGATTTTACTGGTTTCTTGCCTTGGTTTGCACTGCATTAGGTGAACCAAAATGAAAGCATCAAAACAAGTTTTTCCATAGCTGAAATTGAAGAATTGTGCAACTGAACACAAAGTGACATGCAGAGACAGAGCAAAGTGGGTTTTATAAACTATAAATGAGGAAAAGAACAAAATCCCTGGAGGTTTGGCAAAGTAAACCTTAAGATCATCTTTTCCATTTTGGGACTCAAGTCTCTGTCTTCCCCTTGTCTTTTTCAGATGGAGAAGAAAACAGTCAGTCAGTAAAAGCCGATTCTTGCGTTGTCTTTTGGCTGTGCTGCCTTTAGAAAAAGGGGGAGATTGCACATGCAAATGTGCTAAAATCGTTATTTAAAACTATCTTGTATGAAAGTGGTTATAAGGAAAAGGGGCTGTTAAAATGTTTGCTTTTTTCTGTTCAACTTGCTGTATAGAAGATTCTTAAAGTAATATAAATTGCAAGTGATTAAATGAATCTTGAAATAGTTTATATCCATTTTAGATACTCTAAAAGTAACAAGTAACATTAGTATAAAATGTTCATATGTTCATTTATATTGCAGGCCTAATTTATTATAAGTGATTATTCTTAGCCATTATTAAAACAGTCAGGAAAAAACAGTATTCTCTGCACCAGCTTTTTTCAGGAAAATAAGTTAAAAAATTGTGTTTCTAGATTACAGCATATTCAGAGTAGCTTCTCCTTTACTGTTCTAACTTTATATAAACCCTGTGATGTTAGAGCATGTCTTGTTTTTTTAAAAAAGGCCTCCCACCATCTTAAGGATCTCAGGCAGTGTGTTTTCAAGGTAGTCTTCAAATTTGGGGTGGGCAGGTCACATAACTTTTAAAGTCATAGGCTGAGGTTCTTAGGGAAAAAAAAATAAAATTTCAACAATACATCATTTCATGTTTTGCATTCTGGTCAGCTTGGATTCTGACAGACTTTCTTATCAGTGACTTCAGTTGCACTCACCTTGATGCACCTTTGAAAGTTGTATCAAACCACTTAAAATAATCTGTGGCTCAAGTTACCTAACACATATCTCATGTGAAGTGTTACATTAGACTTGCAGCAGGAGGCTGTGTTTTCCATAGCTAACATCACATCCAATCATAACGACCTTTAAAAAAAAACCAAACCCTTCAATATCAATGCAAAATACACTGTATTTGTACTCTTCCCATGGTGTTCCAGTGTCCAGAACTTTGCCTAGCCTCTAAGTTAACTATTTTTCATGAGGTAAATCTTTCTAGTTTTTCCACTGTCTGTAGGTGGTTGCCCTGTGTCTCAGCTGTCCGAGGCAGCTGTCCTGGCTCTGTTCCTGCTCTGGGGGATGAGGCAGCTTGTGCTGCTGCTCACCTGAGCAATGGCAGCAGCTACCCCTGGGCTGCTGGCAGTGTCACTCTCACAGCCTGGGCTCTGTCCACATCATCTTTTGCAGCCAAACCTACACACACTCAGGCCAGCAAGATCCAAAAGCACCAAGCCTGAGCTATACAGAGAAAATGAGGCTCCAGCTCAAGAGCTGCCTGGCTGTGTGCAGGAGTTAGCCCAGGGCTGGCTGCTTGCAGGACAGGTAAAACTGAGGTGTAGACAAGCAGCACCCACACATTTACATTACAAACTGAAGCATCTAGATAGAAACTTCTCCCAGATAGTTCAAACTCCTGCATGTGAGTAGTATCGTGAGGGCAGCACCGGTACCTAGGTATGGCTCTTGACTGAGCTATCTGTTTTACACAAATGAATAGCAAATGCACAAACTAAAATGCCTACTATGGTAGTCACCCTTGGGGCAAGACTGTTGAGACCATCCTGTGCTCATGGCTCACAGGCAACAGCAGACTGAGGGCTTTACACCCCCTCACTTCCACCGAATCTGTAACACTACCTCCACACCAGAAAAGCTTTACAGATACAAAAAAATATTCTTGCTGAGAGAGTCAGTGCATTGAGCCAAGTGGCTCATTTTGAAATGGGGGGAGAAGGGAACAGGTAATTCACACATATTACTATGGAATTGTCAGCTTCATGATTGACATTTCATTTAAACAGATCATCACTTTCACTCTTAAAAAACTCATTGCTTTTTCATAACCGCCCTGTCAGTAAGCTTTCATTGGAAAGGACAGATCAGAGGTAACTTATATATGCATGATCCTAAGGAATTCTTTAGGAGGGACATATCTTCCAAAGTAGTTATACCTACCTCTCCACAATACACTAGGGACACATTGAACTTTACACTTCTTCACTTCCTACTCAAGATCTGTGTATAAAGAAAAAACAGCAAAACACTAAAAAGTTCCTAAAGAGCAGTACTTTGAACTCTAAGAACCTGGCAAAAAAAGGCTTCCAGCCCAGAAACAGAATGTATTTTATTAGCAGTCAGTGGGCTTTCTGCTTTATAGGGGGAAGATCTTCAGTGACACCTTTCCTCCACTGATGTCTGTGCCCTTCAAAGCTGCAGCCTGCACAGCTGCTTGCTTTCTCAAATTATCAAATTTAAAGATAAAAAATATGGGCACACGTAACATTTATTTGACAGTTGAACCAAGCCTTTAAAAGTTATTTTTCCTGGACTAGTTGAACACAAAGGACAAAACAAGTTAGAACATTTTGAAGAGACTTCAAAAGTAAATTCTTTCCTTGGGCTTCTTTGTGCCAAGTACTAGTTGAGGATGAAGCTCAACTGAAGCACTGTGGTCTTGTGGCTACACTAAAGTCTGAGAACTAGGAGAATTTGAGGCCTTATCCAGCCACAGTCACCTGTGTATGATCTCAGGCAAACTTTTCAATCATTCCTGGTTATCTTAGCTGCCATATTTAAAAAAGACACAAAAACCACAAACCAAAACAGGTAAATGCAAGACCTCACCAAAGGCAGCTGCTGCAATTGTGAGTAACAAGGGGGTTGAAAATATTAACAAACCACAGAGCTCTCACTAAGCTCATGGCAGTGCTTATGCTCAGCTGCTTCAACACACAGGCCCTCCCTCCTGAAACAGCAAACACTTTCCACAATAAAATGCTCATGACCAAGACTGGTTTTCCCATTTTCTATTCCGTTCCATCATCATCTCCTGTCTCATGCAATACCCCTGACATTCACTGACAGGAATCAAGCAGCAACTGGTACTAGATCATACTTCTTATAAGAAAAAGTTAACACTTAAATTTTCATGCAATTTATATTTAAAATAAATTTAAGTGATGTTTCTGTGTCTTGGAACACTCTCTCTTGGTGTACATTCAGGAGGCACTTGACTGCAAGCAATATAATGCTGTATGTAAATGCCTTTATAGCTGTAGTGCAGTAAACAACTCTGTTTCTGGACTAACTTTGTGGTGCTTGAAAAATCTAAATTTGACTTAAAACTTGCCAGCTCGACTATCTAGATGAAAAACTATGAGTAGGAGAAGCATTTTTCTATTATGTGGAAATCTGACAATGTTTGTGGATATTGGTATTTAAAATTGTATTAAAGTGCACCAGTCTTCTCATTTCCACACTGAAATTAATGCCAACAATCCATCTAAACTCAGAAAGTGTGTTGTATCTAGCAAATAAGACCAGTTCAACTGAAGGTATGACTTAAACTAACACAGTTAAACCCAGTAAAAGCCCTGCTGTAGGTGTTTCCATTTTGTTGTAAGGGGTTTTAATTTTTAAACTACAGCTTAAAAACACTCCTAAATCCTTTTGAGTAGCTAGAAATTGCTGAGGATACAGAATTCCCACAGAAGGGCTTCTGCTGATCAACTATGTCAGCTGAAGTAACATTATGCAAAAAGGCCTAATAACAAATTTTAATCCTTTTGTTTTTTTAAAGAAAAATGAGGCTTTCAAGTTCATGTTCATACATGAAATGATGCTTCAATTTAGAATTCCACAGTTAAGGTTTGAAATTTTAAGTGCACTTTCTTTTGAACAAATCCACCATTTTAATTCAAGAGTATGGCTGAAACTTAACCACATTTGAACTCTAGCCAATACTCCTTTTTGTAGTTAACTGGCCCTTTTCAGCTGAAAATAATCCAGGCAGTTGATTGTAAAGACTTCCCTTTTAGCCAGTTAAAGATGTTTGGGGTTTGGATTCATTTAAAATCAAAGCCAGTACCACAGGGTATGGTATAGAGAAAACAAACCAAAGCAAGCTATCTTCTGCCTGACCCACCTCATTTGTATCTTTTCATTCCAGGAATCTCTCGGGAACATCATTATATTAAATAACCAGATGTAATGAGCTGGGGAAAGAATATGTGTGCTTTTTTAATTTGTGATTTAAAAAATTCTAGTGGTAGCCATACCTAGAGGTGACATCCTTCTGCTGCAGTTGGGTCACTCTGAGGCTGAAGGTGTCTCAGGTGTCAGCACTGGCAAGTGGTGCCTCTTGCAGCACTAGTGATGAACAGGGGAGGGAGCAACCAAGGACCTGTTTATGGAGGTTTGTTGTTTAAAATGTGCTACTTCTTGAATTCTGGCCTCTGTCTGCAAGCAATGCACCAATGAATCAGTTGTGATATTGTGGACATCACACACCTACCTGAGCACAAGAAAAGCTCTAAGTACTTATTTCTGCTGGCAGGTGTTCACACAACCCAATCCTGATACCATAAAACTTCATGAAACTCATTCCTTAGCCTTAAGAAAGTTCCCAAATCACATTGTCTCTTTCCTGTTCAACTGTTAGAATTTTGTCTGGTGAGTATTTTTAAGAGGCTGGGAGTAACTCTTCTCTCCCCAGTCCAGGTATAAAAACTACCCATAACCAACGTTACTCCCAGTTGTTCATTCCATCTGCAAAGGATTATTGTCCTTCCAAGTCACTGCTGAGCTGCATGTGCAAGAGCCCCCCAGCTCCTTCAATCTGAGTGCCTGAGTGGCATCCATGGATCCCTGCCCAGCTGGCACTGGCAAGGAGGGGAGGAATGCTCATCACAGCAGTCTGGTAGTAACAGCTGCAAGGGCTCTTTATCACAGCTGTATAGTCACTCTCCACCTTTAATACTACCTTGTCTGCCCACCCAGAGATCAGACAAAACCAAAATGTTTTCTTTCCTGCTTCCATATTTTTGACAGTACTGAAGAATCCAACATTCAGGATATCCACCTAAACTGCAGGACACCAAAAACCCTTGCTCAAAATTGGTCAGAAGTAACATCTCAGATCTAACCATCGAAATCCCAAGGGAAAGCCTCCTACTTAGGACCAATATGGAGTAAACAAATACTTTTGCATTTATCTAAGAAGAAAAGCAGACCAACCTGGGTCAGGTCAGTATCTGTAACAGAGCCATGATAATTCCAAGCAGATGCAGGAACCTCCCAGTAGCTCAAACTTGCATCTCTTCTTAGTCTTCTGTATTGTCTAGAAAAGTGCAATCACTTAAATCTGATTTCTCTAAATGCCATTCTTAAGTACTCAACATTCTCCAGGCATAGATACTTTACATATATGGACAGCATGGGATAGCAGGATACAGCAATGACAAATTTAAACCCAGTTGTAGATGCAAATCAAATTCATCTATGCAGAAACTTTCCAAGACAAATTCAAGCTTTACTGGTGAGTTGGTTTTAGCCCATTCCCCTCTCCAGGCTGAGTGAAACACTCATCCCTCACACTGCCTGGTTGCTGTGCTGCCCACCCACACGAGCCAGGCAGCCAGAGAGGGAAGAACATCACATATCCACAGCCCTTCCTGCTGACATTTTCAGGTCACATACAACTATTCTGAATGGCCACAAAAGTTAAAACAATCAGAAAAGGTTAAGTCCACAAAACCAGTCTCCAGGCTTTTTGATGGGTTTGTAAATTGCTATTGTAACTTTAACAATTAGTAGATTTGGTCATAATAATGCAAGGATTAAGTGGATCTCTCAGGATTTCCCCTGGAAAACACCAGCTGAATTATCAACCACCATACAAGTTTCTGAAACATTCCCTTGTCCTAAAGGCCATGCTGTGTACATGAAAAATACTTCAGAGAAGCATATGCAAATGTTATGACACTGTATTTCACAAGCACCTACTGTAAAAAAATGAATCCTACTTTGAATGAACCTGTAAGAAGTAGGATGGGAGCCTGTCCTCATTCCTCAGGCCCTGACTGCAAACCATGCCCTGGGACCAAGGCACAAGCTTTGTGTTTGCATATCCTACTCGGCATCAGGAGAAAGTGGCCAGCAAGCACAGGCAGAGTTTTACACCAGGACTTGTTTGCTGGCACCTGGGGGATCATCTGGCAGTGGATGAGTCCTTGGCAAGGAGGACTGATGCTGAATTCCGAATGCTGATGTGCCATCAGCCCGTGTTCTGAAGGTGCTACAACATGCAGCAAGGGGTAGAAAAGGCAGGTCTGGCCCTCCTCCCCCCCTTACAGTAGCACTTTTTAATATCCACTATATTCTACATGGAAGTAATTGTAGAGACACTTCCTCTTTATTTTTAAAATGCAGAAACCACTTGAAAGTCCATTAACTTTTAAATTAAACTTTTTTTTAAGAATAAGGCTAGTCATGGACAAAGCTATTTAATGACCTCCAATGCTGAACTCAAAGCAGGGTTTTGTAAACATGGTGGGTGGGAAGAGACAAATCCAATTACGAGCATGCTAATTATACGGGATTTGAAGTTTTAATTAATTTTTTTAATCTACTCATCTTGCTCTCCTGAGATGTGCATTGGCACAAAGCATCACACAAACACTTTGGTAGAAATTTTTCTCCCTTTTCTTCTGCTAAACTCTTGTACCTTCAGGAAAGCCCAAGTTTCTCATTCATTTTCATTTGCTGCATATTTTTGAATTCTCCATATATTTCTTTCTTTCCAAATACCTATAAATTATAAACTAAAGTTTTATTTTTGCAGAAAGTCTGCTATTAAGCTATGCTGATTTTTTGTCCTGAACAAATAGTATTAATTTTCACTACCACATTGTATGTGGCTAGAAGTAGTGTAAAAAAGAATGTGGTAGTATTTTATGTGCTTTAAACACAAAGATAAAAACAAAAGTGCATATACAAAGTTTTACTTTCCTAATAGGAACACTGGCATTAGCAAATAGTATATTTGAACCAATAGGAAATATTACTTTGTAGTAGCAAACACTTTGTAAATAAATACTTGTTATTTTTTTAATGGAAATTTTATAGAAGCTTTTTCTGTATACTCAATTGATCCCATGTTTACTGAAAATGCTGCAAGTGGGAATTGTACATTGTAAATGGGGTGGGGAGCAGACAGTTTGGCTGAGGTGAAAGCTGTGTATGCTTTGGAGAAGAACAACAACTTTTCTGTGAACTGAAATGTAAACCTTAACTGTAGAAGAACTGAATAAAAGAATTTCAAGGCAGCAGGACCGAGTTTGTCTTTGAGAAGAACACTATGGAGAAAAGGTCGCTCAAGGTTAACACTGCCAGTCTGCAGCTCGTGAGGAAAACAAGGACTGCCTGCTTTACATGGGAATGATTGCATCCTTTGGTTATTGAAAACACCACAGTAGCAACTGCATCCTCCTTGGCTGCTCATTCAGAGCTGCCTCCTATGTCATTATCCAGGGAGAGATGCTGGACTTCTGAAATTGTGACATTTTGATAACTCACAAAATGTTTAGGGATATTGTTGTGCCTATCCATTCAAGACACACACCTAATCTATACCTAAGAGAAGGCCCAGAAACAGGGCGTGCTCCCCCAGTTTCATGCTAGATTATCCTGCTGAACACCCTCAAACACCTACAGACTCTGAACATACATCCTTCCAAACACCATCCTATTTTGATAGCAAGAATCCAAATGACAAGAATTTGGGCAGCATTAGATGCAGTCCCTCTTCATCCTCTGTGCTGGTTTTCCAACTCTGCCAAATATGAAAACATCAAGTAACGTCACAGCGCTTGCTTTTCTCCATGTGCAGAGAAGACCCACGACTCACTATTTTTAATCTCAAACCAGTTAAAAGTAAAGGTTAAAGACAATAGCAGAAGACTTGCAAAACTGTGAGTTCATTCTTGTGTAATAAATAGAAACTCTGCCACAATCTCCTTTCATCTAAAATGCAATGGCTTATTTGGGAAGGCATTTTCACTAACAGATTTGGCAAATAATCACCTAAAAACTTGCAAAGACTTTTTTAGACTTTTAGACTCCTGCAAAGTCTTTTTTATGGGCAAGAAACACAACTACAGAAATGAGAGTATGTGAGGGTATAGTCTTTATATCAGCAATAAAGATTTTCAGGGCTTATTTACGCTTCTTAAAAAAAAAAAAAAAAAAAGTAAAAATCCTTACCTTCTTTTGTGCCAGTGCTCCATAAGTTGCTATCAGAATGCCTCTGAAACATTAAGCTGATGGTGAACCTGGTTGGAATAAATACTCTCCTCTAAAGAATCCTTATTTCTTTGTGCTGTTTTCAGCTGGGGATCTCCTCTCCAAGAACCCAACAAAGTAACTGAGGAGATGTGAAAGCATAAAAGCCCATCTTTTCTAAGAAGTACTAAGCATGGATCTCTAAGAAGTCTGCAAATAGTGCTCTCTGAAATTACAAATACTTTTGGTTAGAGTTTCTCTGACTGTCCTACCAGATACCATCATATAAACTAGTTTATGTTTTTCTTCACGTAAGTAAATCTGTATGTTTCCTAAAAAAAGGAATCCAGCAGTGGTAACTGCTGCAGGATTAAGGTGCTCTGTGCTAATAATGGAAACATTAAGACAACAACAAATATTGTCCTTGGTTAAAAATAACAGTATTTAAAACTGTATCTTGTTGAATTCCACACATTCCGTTAGAAAGCAAAAACATCTGGAAACATCCAGAAAAACCAGAAAACCCCCAAATTTGTGTAGGTTTATTATTCATTAAACTCTGTCTCAATCCCAAGTGTAGGATAGGAGATAAATGTGAACAATACTTCATTGTCCGAGTGCGGTGTCACGAGTGCTGCCCTGCGCCGTGTGATCCGTGTAGGTTGCTCCTGAGGAGGCTCGGCCGTGCTGCAGTGCCCGTCCCTCGGCTGCCGGGGGAGGGACCCGTCTGCTCTGGGGGTCTCACAGAATGCTCAGTTCCTGTTCTGCCCCTCCCACTGGAGATCACTCAAAGGGCTGAAAAACCTAATGTCACTGGGATTCTTGCTGAGCCACAGTTCAGGGGTAACAAAATAGAAGAAACTGTTCCTATATATTTCACAGAACTTCCCATCTGTCACAAAGGTTAAATCAAGTCCCAAACTATTGCAGGCACTGCTGCCCACTGGTTCTTACAGCTGCCCCTCGGACAACTCATTGCAGGCTCGGTGTTGTAACATTTCAAGAATCTCCCACCGGCCACTCAACTCACTGACCCATTAAAAAACTGAAAACCACTGTCCCAGGCAAAGCTGCACAGGAAGCAATAGAAAAGCCTACAACAATGAGATGACATCAAAAGGAAGAAGTAAGCAAACAGAAGGGTTTGTGTTCTTCCAGCATAAGGCGGCAAACAAAGCCACAAAACGGCAAAATTGCCTAAGCACCTTTCTTGTACAATACATGAAACCACACAGCCAATAGTCTCCCTCTGTTCAAATGACCTGTGCCAACTCAAGTTTTCATCATCCCGACATTAAAGTCCAGATTATGCAGCAATGATAATATTACATATGAATATTGCATTCAATTAATCTGCCACCATTAATTGAACATTATTTTTCAAATATTAAATAGCAAAAGTTACATTTAGCGCCATATTATGTAAAAAGCAGCAAACTGCGTTTTTACAGTGACTGCTGGCATAAACAACATAGTTATTTTTAATAAATAAGCACCACAAGGACATAAGTGTCTTGGCACATTTAGAAGTTAAAAAACGTTTCAAATGAGTAAACCCCATGAAAATGTCCTAGCGTTGACCTGTGTGTAATTTAAGTCTCCAGCTCTGCAGAGTGAAATTAAAACAGCAAGCAGAGCTCCCAGTAACAGGACTGGGCCCAGCGCAAGGAGAACAAGTTCCTGCAAGGAAAGGCAGGGTGTGAGCGCACCGCAGACAGCCCGCGGGGGCTGCGCACACCGCACCCACGCTGCTCTGGGGAAAAGGTAAGAGTTAGTTGTTAAGGGGGTAAAACACAAACCCGTGGAGCTTCCACAACTGCCAGCATGCTTTAAGGCCGCACCTTAGTTAAGCATCAGAAAAAGAGGTGTGTGCGTGTTCATGTGTTTTGTTAAAAGGCAGTTCTTGTGCTTTAAATCTGCTGTTTTGGAATGACAGCTTTCGACCACAACACCCGTATTACTCTCCTTGCCAAGAAACTGCATCCCTGTCTTGAGGCCCCGGCCTGTATTTGCCGAGTTCCCATGTCTGCCCCTGAGTGTGCCATTGCTGGGGGCACTGCGCTCCCGGCCCGCTCGGCTCTGGGCGATGGCACAGCCTGGGCCGCTTTCCGCACTCCCTGACCACCGAAGTCGCCGCTGCTCCGCCACCGCCCCGCGCAGGTTCCGCGGGGCTCCGCGCTCCGGAGCGGGGCTCCGCGCTCAGCGCCTCCCCGGCTCCAGGGGCACGCA
>VZRH01007259.1:1454142-1484850 GCA_013397555.1 Urocynchramus pylzowi | reverse complement strand
CTCCCGCCCGCCGCTCCGTCCCCTGAGGGGCCCGCGCTCGCCCCCGGCCCTCACCGGTAACGGTCGCGCGCGCGGCCGCCGGTGCGAACCGCGCTCCTCCGCGGGCCTGGCGCGCCGGGAACCTGCGGGAGCACTGCTGCTAAACCCACCTGGTGTTAAACATTCCCGATTTCTGAGGAGTTTGGAATTAGCATCTTAACACTAAGATAGTACTTCCACATTAGCATAAACAAGTCATTAAGTATAATTAACGCTAAATTAACCAAACTAGAAAAAGCTGCTGTAACTGTTGCTAGTAAGGTGTAGGTTAACACAGCTGCCGGCTCTCAGCAATCAGGATGGCCAGGGTGATGTAAGCCCCCGGGTGAAAGCCCAGGTTTTTATTGTTACTACTTTCAAACCTTCTCACCTTTTGATATTTTCTCATCATCTCATTAGCATGACTAAAGCCAAGTTCTAAACATTCTATCTAGACTGAAAAACTTCTACTTAATGTTCCGCCAAGCTTCTATCTACCGTTTTCTGTCATCAGGCAATGTATTAAGTCTATTAAATTAAGATTGGATGTGATAGGGCTGCTCTGTCTAGAGGCCATGGCCAAATGACTGAGTCAACTTTATCAGAGCATTTATCAGACAACTATTTGCTGGCCCTCGAGCAGCAAAAAGAGGAGCAGAAGCTTTTGGACTGACAGAGACCTGCTGAGGTTTGTACATTAACTGCAGACCCTTCCAGCACATCTAACTGTACAACTGTGTGTGTGTTCCTGAGATGGTTGGGATTGACCCATCTATTTATCTGTAGGAAATGGGTGATTGGCATGATGACAAATGGGCACATACACCACCAGAGATGCAACAATTCTAGGAAATAAAGCAGTCCTGGATGGTGAAGATTTTTCAGAAATAACTGCAAGTTCATTAATTTCATGAAGGAGTGCCCATATTTCAAACCTTTGGAAAATGTATCACCAAGCAGTATATTTTCTGACTAATGAACCATTCACGGTTAAAAAAATACACTGGACTAAAAGATAATATAAAAATACAATAATAATTTTAAAAGATAATTGCAGCCAAATATACCTCACTCTGATTACTAATGGATATAATTCTCCCCAAGTGGGAGTTCCCTTGTTTCTATTCAACTGGTCAAACTTCTGTTAGGAAAGTTTATATGAAAATATCAGTAGCCAAAAACCCCCAATCAAACAGGAGACTCCTTTCCAGTGTTCAAATCCTTAAAAGATAAAAAACCTGAAAGTAAAATGTAGTGAAGTACAAGGGCATGGAAGAGAGTGAGCCAACAGACATTCCTAACCAAGTGGGTCTGGTTTCATGGGCACAGGGTGCACATGCAGCAGAACAAGCAGGCACCCTGAGGAGTGATGAAGGTACTTCCAGAATTATTTTTTCCTTCTCCATTGGCATGTTTTTGTAGCTCTACATAGAGGGTAAAATACTGTATAAATTTGAGACCCAGGAATGTGCTAAAGCTCTGAAACAGTGCTATGGAAGAGAGAAAATGCACATGCTGTACCCTGCTCAGTGCTCCCCGGGCTTGGTGGTGTTAAACTGAACAGGAGAAACTGCAGAGACTTGTGCACTTAGCCCCACACTCCACTGGCCCTTACTGATCACCAGCAGCCACTCAGTGGAAGAGCTGCTGCAGATTCTTGCCTTGACAGGACTGGCAGTGTCCTGTGTGCTGTGTTTGTTCACAAGCAGCTTGGCCAGCAGGGGAACACAGAATGTATTTTGTGCGGTGCAGAAGGAGTTAAGGAGCCATGTGCCTGAGTTCCCTGCAGATAAGAACAATGTGAGCCCCCTGACAAGCCAGGCAGGCAGCTCTGGCTCAGCAGATAGCAGGAACATGAAATGAAGGGGCAAAGACATCTCACAATTCCAACAGCCATTCATATCCTAGGGAGATTTCAGAGAGCTCTCTTGTCATGTTTTAAGCCACGGCTGCATTTCTCTTTGTCAGAGTGCATTTGCCAGTTGCACTGCTGAGTTTTCATATGCAAGTCAGCCTACAGCAGTTTCCAGTAATGGCATCTTATGCAATTTCTGACCTACTTTAACACATTGGGGCATTTGGAAACATGAGATCCACTGCAGCAGCTTTCTGCTTGACAGTGTGACACTGCAGCAGGAAGCCCAAGTCTTTAGACAAACACATGGATCCACTAAAATACAGGTGACAGACTGTAATTTTCAAGATATTTATCAAGCCATTAGGAGCATCCAGCTCAATCATCATACGTATTATTTTTAGCTAGAGACTGTGCACATTATTTCAAAAAGATCAAATGGCCAAATCACTAAGCTGTTAATAGGCACTGACCTGCATTGCTCCTTCTTGGCCCTTCTAGGCTGCACTTCCTGAAGAACACCTCAAATGAGAGCTTGTGTGTGTGACTGATGATAAACCATGACCTGGTTAGAAGTACAGGCATCTTCTCTCTTGTCCCACCAGCCAGCTGTGTTCAGAAGAAAGGTGTCCTCTTCTACACATCCTCCCAAACTCCAGCAATAAATGGAAGATCTCAGAGAACTAAAAGTTTTATCAAAGAGGATCTTTGATACACTTTCATTAATTCCACTACCAAATGTGAACCTAACTACTAACAGGGACCTAACGCTACTAAAGAGAGCATATAGAATAATTCTACCATTAAACTAGAACTAAGCCTTAAATAGGAGAAGTAATAAGGAGAAATTTGGATTACTATCCCTTCCTTCTCCCTCATGAGAAAGAGGACTCCAGACACATTTCACTGTGTGGAAATTTAAAATTTGTAATCTGATTAAGGTGTCTGACCACAGTTGTTTGAGTGAGCCAAGGGACACTTGTCACTGCAAACTATGCTGAAGTTCAAGATCTACAGAGCAGTGTAGATCTTCAGAATAATGCTGGAAAGGTTGGGTTTTGGTTTTTTCCCTCCCCAAGTTCTGTTATTAAAGGAAGTTTTAAGCATGGTTGAAGCAAAGACCATGCACACCATCATGACTTTTCCCATGCAGACAAAACAATTAAGGCCAAATGACATCCAGTATTATTCACCAACAGCTGCTTTACCTGGTTTCTTTAATAGACAGTTTTTTTTATCACTCTTGCCCTGCCATTCCAGTCCAATTTGTACCTTACTACAGCGCCTCAATGATTTTTCTTTCACTGTTTTCCTTCAATGCCTCAGCTTTAGGTGAGGCTATTACTACTACTGAAAACTACAAGCAGTTTAGTATACTCTTGCTTTGGGGTCATTTACTTTCTCTGTCAAATGAAAGAGGTTTTATGTAATATTGTTATTTGCTGAATTCTTGTTTTGTGTCCTTTAAGATAACTTTAAAAATTAAGAGGTATTTCAGGCTTCACCTGTAGGCTAATACATCACCTTGAACCTCAGTGCAAACCCTTCTGTGCTATCAGCTTTAAAATAAAAAGCTTCCTTATACCCAATAGGGAAGTTATTATGCAACTTAGAGGACAAAATAATGAAAAAGAAGGCAGAGTCATTGCTGCAACTTCTCTCAAGAGCACATTAACATTTGTAATCTTACCTGTGGATTTGTTTTAAACTAACATTTAAATCAATTGGTCTGAAATTTATGACCACTTGTAAGTAAGGTTTAAATCAAGCAATTTCTCTAAAATAAATTTAGAGAGGAACTTGCATAATTACAGATGTTGTGCTAATTATGTGCTAGCCTCTCCTGAAAACTGAAAGGCAAAAGAAGCATTAAAAAAGGTGTTAGGAAAAACCCAATTCCTTACACTAAAACTCACCCAAGTTCTGATGCATTATGCTTTTTCACATTCACAAGAACACTTAAAATGTTAAGACAACTTGATACTAAATAACAGCCATTAAAATATTTATGGTGTTAAGTGCATCTGTCCTATTTGTAATTAGGAATGAAGTGGCAGTTTCTGAAGTTAGAATCTTCAGCCCAGCAGGTTCAAGAGAGACCTTGTTAGGGACCATGAACTCTGGAGGAGTTATCACTGTAGGGGCTCTCTTGTGTCAGAAAAATAGAAATAGAATAATATGCTCGCAGGTCACATAACATTTGGGCACTGGAAGGACACATTGTTATTCCATACAACTGTAAAGCAAATTCAAAAGAAGATAATCCTCTCTAATACACAATATACACACCTAACTAAACTTTCTATACTTGAATATGAAGATTTTTGTTCCAAATACATTGATAACCATCAGCTTTTTACAGGAATTGTTGCCAAATCCAGATTAAACTCTTAACATTTTCCTTCAGGTAATGCAAAATCAAGATGAGGCACTGCTTCCACAGCTCCATGCAATACTTACTGTTCAGACCACATAAAAAGATTTAAGTACATGCTAGTGAACAAAACTTTGAAATTCCTTTTAGTAGCTTCCTTAGGTGCTTGCCTGAGATTTAAAGAGACAAAAAAAGTCTTACTTTTTGTCATGAATTATTAAAGCCATTTGATCCAAACTGTACAGTGACATTCAAGCTTCTAGTAACCCTGGTGTTAATGATTTTCTGATAGCTCTGCTAATGATTTTGCATTTAGAATCAGTCACCAAATTATCATTCTTCAAACTGCAGCAACCTGAATTTTTGACTTAGCTTTTGTCTGATGTTTTTCCCCCCTCCCATTAAAACAGGAAGAAAACCTGCAGCAAGTAACTTACAGAGGAACTCACTCTGATCTTCTATATTAAAAGGCTTCTAACAAGACAATGGTAGTTTTACATGTTTTAACTGAAGGCAACTTCTGTTGCGGGACTACTCTAAAATGAGGCCTCTATGATGGATGCTTTTTCTATAGCAACACTGACTATTCATAGTTAGGAAACTTTTAAGGTAAAAGAGGAGTCCCATTTTTGGTGTAGCCAACATCTGTAACCAAACAAGCATCAGGACAAAGATTCATGATGCCAAACAAGTGAGGATCAAAGTTACTACAGTGATTTATCCCCTCAGCACAGCTAATACAAGTAAAGCTTCCAATACAGAAGTGATGTTCTTCAAAAGGAAAGTGGAAGGAAACCCCACGTGGTGTTACCTAAAAGAAAAGAAATAAATACCAAACCAGAAAAACAACTCAGTATTGAGGTAGAGGATGGGCTGAACTAAATGAAATAATTCCATTCCCCCAGTGTACAGGGGCAGAACACAGAATCATCTCAGGCCATTTCCACATTTGCAACAGCCTGGAGCAAAGGGAGACCAGAGTCCTGCCCAATGCAGGTGAAGCTTTTTCTATTCCCAACAGTACAGAGCTAGATCTGACCTACAGGCAAAACTGAACAGTAGTTTCTGAACACATTTGTGCCTTGCATATTCTATCAATACAATGCAAAAAAAAAAAAAAAATCTGTCTAAATGAAGGATTTGTCATGGTAGATGACATTAACAGAATGGGTTTTTTTTTTCTCTAAGAAAAAAAAGCACTAGTTTCCAGGTATACTAGCACAAACTATAAATATAAATTCATTAAAAGGCTTCAGTAGTTGTTTCTTTTTCAGTAGACTTAGTGTGAATGCTGAGGTGTTTTAACAAAGTGTCCAACTAGCATGATGATGACTAGCACTTCCACTAGCAGGGAAGTCAAAGCTCTGAATAATTGCAAAATCTGTAAGATTAAAGCTTTAAGCATTCTGCAGTTTTAAGTCCATACTCAGAGCTGCCCACATACTCTTAGCATCTAGGATTTTCCCAGAAACACTTAAATTATGCAGTTTTCTCCATCACAAGAGACCCATCTAATTTTTTAAGAAGACCAAAGTGTACCTTCTGATGCAATGTTCTTGTTCAGCTTCAAGCTCTATTTAACTCACTCTCTCCAAAAATAATGATGAATAAACTTCACAGAGAGGTAAACTTAAATAGGGCAAATCCAGGTACAGTACTAGGTTCCTAAGAACACTGCATTTAAAGAATTGTATGAAATCATTCAGCAGGGCTTGGTGCTGAGAAATGTATTTTTCCTTTCCAAATCTCCTACTGACAAAGAGGCAGGGTGCAGAGGATTAAAAACACAAAAACCAATACCCACCCTCCCCACTCTTGTTTTTGTTTCCATACTGATTCACAACTCCTTTAGTCTACGACTCTTCCCTTCTACCCTCCATTTGCATCCAGATTTTCTGTCTACTGCTGGGGAACTACTACAGCAGACTTTCCAGTACAAAAGGAAGTTTTCTACTGTTCTACAAGCATCATCCCCAGCTGAAAGTAATTACTAGTCAGTGCTAAATGGCATCTGTCCTCAAGGGATCATCTCATCTACTGCAGGATGGGTAAATAAAGCCTTACAGCTCATTTTGTCTTGTGACAAGCTTCTCCTCAGCTTCCCCTGCAACCCCGTGTGTGTGTTCACGTGGGGGGTGGCAGGGGGAGTGGGGCATGGCAAGAAAAAGGCACCTCAGCTGATTTGGACACACACTGGCAATTTAACAGATTTGAAATTAAAAGTCCTTGTTCCAGATTTGAAGGCACTAAAAGTTACCTAGTAAGAATTTACCAGAATAAAAGTTAAACATTTCAGCTATCTGATAACATGGTAGTTAATTTAAATCTTTATTCATAATTTAAAATGAAGGCTACGAAACCTTTACTCTAAAGATCATATGAAGGAAAACAGTAATTTTATCCTGTCCTAATAGTCTGTACACCTGTTTACAGATAATTGCTATGTCCTTTACCTACTCAAGACACAGAAATAGTTCAGTTTAATTAAATAGCTTAACACTAGACTTACTACCCACATACAATTTACATGTTTATTTTGACAGCTGAACCCTTCCAAAAGCTGTGTTTTTTCTTTCTCCTCCCCCACAACTGATAATCTTTACATGTTTAAATGTAAAAAAAAAACCACAACAAAAAACACTTGTACAGAATCTAGGGAGAACAGGAGTTTATTGAGTTTTACCTGTCTGAAAAGTGCTGGTGAAAAGTTGCCATTTCATGCTTTGTCTATAGACAAGATAAGTCAAAAGAGAAATTGTTGCAAAAAACAAGCTCATTTGAAAACTGAGTGTTTCTCCAGAACTTCTTACCATTCCTAAGTGAACACAAATGCAAAGTTTTTACATGAAGCTAGTCCTTTTCATTGTCAGATGCAACCTCTACATTTAAGGTCCCTCACAACTATTAAAATACTTTCAGGCAGTATTAATACACGGAAAAGCAATTAGTCATATCTTCAAGAAGCCAGGTATCCCAGCTCTAAAAGTGCATCATTTAAAACATTAGTAATGGAATATTTTGAAAGAACATCTCATTCAGTATTAATGCATGCCATTATTACAAAAATATTCATTGCCTATTGTAGTAACAACAACTTTCTTTTGTAGACAACAAAAAGCATGCTGAATGGTATCAGATCAATATAAATCTATTTTTAATGAGGTTTAAGATTTAAGACACTGTTCAAGTCCCATTAAGAGCAGCTTCCTCCAACTGTGCATCAGTGTAGGCTTGCACAGCTGTTAAAAGTTTTTCACTAATGTGGCTTAGACTGGCCCCAAAATTAAAGCAGGGCATTAAGACTGGATCTTGAATTTTAGAAATCCTTCATTAAATTTGTTTAAATAAAATATTAAAAACCACTGTAATAATTAGGTATAAAAGTTGTTAAGTAACAAATTTGGGCCTAACTAGCACAACATACAGGTATTTACACAAATGCAGATTTGCTGTGGTCTTTAATATTGGGAAGACATCAGAATGTGAACCATGAGCTCAAGCCCACCTCCCCCAAGACTGAAAGACACAAAAACCTTAGGGAAGAGTAATATAAATTGCATGTCACTTCAACTGCCCAAGTCAGCCAATAGCATGGCTCAGCCTGGTTCAAAGTGAGCAGCAGTCACAAGTAAACCAGTCTGCTTGTAGTCATTTTAGCAGCTGCACTTTAAGTTACATTGCAAGTAATTAACCCCAAGTCAACAAGGTATTTCTACAAAGCAGTTGATGACACCAATTTTCTAAATGGATGATGATGAAATACACAGAAAGTGCAAGATGAAAGAGCAGATGAAGACGTAGGATGTTAAAATGATGCGACAAAACAGATATATAAATTAAACAAGAATGTTTAATCAAGACAATCCTTTCTTTTTCCTTTTTTCTTAAACAGAGGTTCTTCCAGAATTTTTTAATTGGAAAATCAAAGCCTATTCCCACAATAGTGAGGCCACTTCTTTCAAGCAGCTCTGTTGTACAACTGTTACCAGGATCCTAAACTATTTAAATTGTTTTCTATTGATATTTCTGAACTAAAAAGTTTCAAAATATTGTAGATTTTATTTGTGCTCCACATATTACAAGCAATTAACAACACAAAGAAAGGTTCAATTCCTCAGCTAGAACACCAAACTCTATACCAAGTATTACATGTACACAATACTTGCACAGTGACAAGCACAATAAAGTACTAGTTGAGCACTTACTTTCAGATATTCATACCAACTCTTAAAATCCACTTCAGTTCTCCCACACCATCCAGTCTACAATTTAAGGCATCTCCACACAGCCATCCATCCACTGACCCACCCACTCCCATACACACTATTTATGTTGGAGGTGTTTACTCTTACAAAGAAATCACTATGTCAATCAGGTACCATTTATTATTTATCCCTCTAACTGTGTCAGCATTGAGATATGACAGTTAAACCAGTGTTAAATCAATACAATATTTACAGAGCACAGCACATTAAGCTTGAGACACTCACTTGGAGGATAAAACCACATTTTAGAGCAGGACAAAGGTCACCATTATTATGTGTTTGAAAACAGCTATTTACAGGTCCCTATGACATAACTATAGTCTGTACACTGTTCCAACAGGGCAGGCAAAAGCAGGATAGGCATTTATTTTAAGGGAATTTAAACATACAATTTGGAAGCATATTATTATGCTACCCTGAACGCCATAAACCACCTTAACATTCCTCAAGGTGGTCTCATATCCTAGAATGGCATGTCTTGCTGATACAAAACAGACAACACAACATTTACTTTGTGGAGAGTGCTTACTCCAGCTATTCAGACATCAGAACTTTGAAGGCAATTCGTCCCAGAAACTTGTCACGGTCATCTTGATTTTTTAAATTAGGTGAGCCCAGGATCTTACACTCAATTGCTATTTCTTCTTTGGTACCATTGGGGGTAATTGCTAGTTGAATAGCCACTAGAGGCTGCAAATAGTGAGCCTAGTAAACAGAAAGATGGGGAAAATATTTGAGAGAACAGAATGAGTTAGCATTAAATTAACATTTAATCCATCAGAACAGTTAAGAAAAAGCTAATTAGGAACTCAACTTTTCAAAGTCCAATCTGATTCAGGTAAGGCACCTTATTTTCCCAGGTTAGAAATACATTCTCCTTACTATTTCTTAATGAATATATTCAACATAATTTGAGTCACAGACAGTATCTTCAAGATGCGTATGACTTTCTACTTTATTAGTTCCAATTCTTCTAGAAACCTTCAATGACAGAACCTCAGAAATGAGTGTCTTCCAACCTGTTCTATTGACTCTTCTGCTTGTTTTGGGTTTGGTTTGGAAGGGTGCATGTAATCTGCTACAGAATGCAACTTTTCTAGCAGGGTTTAAAGTGTTGTTTTTTCCCAAAGCCTGACTCAACAAATACTAATAAACCAGCTTCCCTTCTCCCCTATCCCATTTACTTTTCAGCAACAAACCATTCTGAAAGAGATTATCTGTTTAATAGCTTTATACAGAAACCTTTCCTTGAACATCCTGACAGTATCATTCCTGGTCAGTCATATTTGGTGGAACAGTTACAACTTGTGACTATTGTAAAAATTAAAATTTAAGAATGAGAGCAGAATCAATTCCATTCTTCTGTCAATGCAATATTGTACCTCACATCCAATTCAATAAGAACTTGCATTCTATTGTAAAGTGCCTATGAATTAAGTAGGAGCTTATTATACACTGTTAAGGCAGCATTTTATGCAATGTTCATGAAGCATTTCCATAATTTATTAATATTTGTAGGCCAGTACTACTGACTGATGATTATGCAAAATTCTTTTCCAGGTAAAAATTCATGCAAGTCAATGGACTAAATACAACACAATAGTATTATGTAAGTATAAACTTTGAATTTTAATTAAACAAAATTTTGTGTTAAGACTTTTTCCGTCATCATCAACTTAAAAGACTCTTTAATACATTTCTGTCGGTTTTAGGCTATCTTCTCTACCAAAGAACACACTAGAGAATACTCAAAATCTCATTTATAAAGGATGATGTCATGGAAGTAGATAGGCTAAAATCTTTAATATGAAACACTAGTAAGAAACAGAATGAAGTAGCTGCTTTCCTTGGATAATGGTTTTACTAGATCAGAAATTTTCCTGTAGTCCCATAAACTTCAGACTGGGAGGGAGGAAATGCAGCTAGGCAAGGCTCCCTCAAAACTTCCCAGCTGTAAGGGTGATACCACACTTAAGAGTTTTCTAAAAATCAGAACTAAAATTCCTGTTTCCTCAGGGAGAGAAGTCTTCTCACCATCAAGGTTTTTCCAAAGGGGCACACAAATTGCTATGATGTTTTGAAAAGAGATGATACCAGAATGGACTTCTACTCAGTATAAAATTTGGAGGAGGAAGGAAGAGAGGCATTATCCTCATTAACTATGTCTGACCATCTGAAAAAGGGAACATTCTCCAAAGTCACAGTTGGGCTCATTGTACTAAGCAGCAAAAGACAAGAACCATCCTGGACCACAAAACTCTAGGCATTAGTATTTTTCTGGCTCCTACCTGAACAAGAGCAGCAAGTTTATTCAAATCTTCTGAACTCCTTTACAGAATAAAGTATTTAACAGTTCCACACTGATATAATATAAAAATTCTGTTGCATAGCCAAGGAATCAATCCAGACTCTTGAGATGCAGTCAAATACTCAAACTTCTCACAACCCTTCTTACTGCCTCTTTTTTTCCTCACTATGCTAATGTTAGGAGAACTAGGCCTCACATAAGCAAGAATCTTTAAAACCATAGCCTCTGTTCCACCTGACAAAGAACATGAAAAATAATAATAAAAGTTTTTTTCTCAATCACCTAATTCAAGCAAGGAATAGCACTGTGTTTTGCCTATCTTCATTAGTGTCTTTTCATAATCTTCCATTTTCCATCAGTATAGCAGCAAGATGGGAATTTTCTTTGAAAAGTTCTTCATCCCATCCTTGGTACAAACAGGGTCTTGACATGTCAAGGTGCACAGATGTTGCATTTTGCATTTCTTAGGGAAGCAGTGCTCTCTTTCCCTATTCTTTCATTCCAAAACCAGGAGTCTGTACCGACTCCAGCTGTTGGAAGCACAGGCAATCTCTCTTTAATTTGCATGCCTAAGTGAATAGATGGGGTACCAATTCATAACATGGCAATAAAATGGAAAATACAGAATTACCCAGAAGTAACATGAAAGCAAAACAAGCTCCTTCCACATTAGTAAAATCTATGGGAGGTTAGAAAAGGTTATGAAACTGCTGCAATATAGAGTAGACTGGAAAAATAATTGCCAAAGGGGTAGTAATTTAATATAAAAATCACTTTGGTGTAATTACAACCACCCACCATGGATCTAATAGATTTATGTTTGAAAAAGTACAGCGGTGAACAGCATTTATTAGACTAAATAACTTGGTCAGTAAGAGGCAATATAATTTTATATTTTATAGAAGGTACAGATTTTCTGCATACAGTGATCACAAATTGTTGTAAGAAAATAAAAAGATTAAATTCAAGTTTCAAAAGAAACTGGAGTTTGAATTCTATGTATACTGTGTTCATAAAGTAGTGAGTTTGGGGTTTTTATAACAATATTTTAGAAAACCCCAAACCTATCTGCTGCATCAAAGTCCTTCTTCATAAAACAGGGCAAACAGAGAGCATGACATGCAGAGCCACAAAGAAATATAATCAACACCACCACAAGGACTTACAAACTTAATATCCTATACAGAAACACCAAGGATTAACTACTAGAAAGTGTATTGTAACATGGAGACAGTTTACTCCTCCTGCCTTTCCCTGCACTCAAAAAGACTCCAGAAGATTTCAATGAGCAGAAAAGAGCAGTCACTCTCAAGACTGCTGGTGTACAGCCACTCCTCCATTAGGACAATGCCCAGTTTGTTCATGTCTGCCAAAGCACATCTCCAGCCTCATCGAGCGCTGTGCAACGTCTGCATCTGCAATATTCCTTAGCAGTACCTCATTACAAAGCTCAAACTTCAGAATTAATCTGCTACTAGCCACTGTAAATGCACACAGAAACAAAACACAAAGTGAAGACCATAATTAAGGGATACTTACATGCAAGCTTTTCCCATAGTACGGGAAGTACATCAAGTCCATTGCGCCATTAGGAGGAAAATAATTTATGTTAACCATGCCTTCTTCCTGTAATTGCAGACAGCAAGGAAAGTAGAAGTTAACATTTGCTTGCATAGAAATGAACACAAAATTAAAATGATAACCCAATGATGAACTGAAGATACCTAAAACAGGGCAACTGACTTACAAACTCATAAAATAATTCAAACCAGATTTCTTTTGGCAAACAGTCGCATGCTGCACACATCTGGCTGCAGTAAGGATTCACAGTAATTAAATTAGCAATCGAGTCAAAGACAGCCTGCCTTCATACTTATGAGTCAAAGAAATGGGGAAGGGGGTTATGATCATTGTAATAAGTAATTTAACAACCCAACCCCTCATATGTAATTAAAATCCCAAATATCTCCAAGCAAGCCTATGTATTTTTGTGTATTTTTGGTGAATCATGTGCTGTTTAAAGCCAGGTTTTTAAGCCTCTCAAGCTTGTAATAATACAAGCCTTCACAGAGAACCACAGACACCTCTCTACAGTGTCATTCCTAACATTAGGTGCCCTCTATCCTTCAAATATAGGCCAGATAAAAAGAAACCCAAATGGTGATGTTGCTGGAGTTATATCATCACCTCAGAGGAACAATATATACAGATGCAGGCCTTATCACTCAACTGGCCCCTGCAACTCCAAATCCTGGAATAAGAATAAGCTACCTACAAAGCTGCTGCCTAATTTCTGACTAAGGAGTCACTCAGTCCATAAGATATACAAAATATGCATGTATGACTGAGCTGTCCAGACACAGGTTATCAGTATAGCAACACACAAACACCTCTTGCTATACACAACATTCTTCAAGACTTTTTATCCTGGCAGAATAACAAGCTGCTCCAAGTTTTAACCACTAGGAAATGGCCACATCTGTAACCTTCTGTAATAAATCAAATATATTACCATAACCAAGAGAAATGTTATTAAAACAACCACCCCAAAATGCTAAATGCAAGTTCAGAACATCACTGCTTGTTCAATGTAATTCACAAGTTCAAAGTGTATTAGCAAGTTTTGTTGTTGTTTGTCTATTACCATATACAACAGCTGTAATTTTAAACAGATCCCTACAAAATTCAGAAGACAACTGCAGTAAGATCAAAACATATTTAAGAACAAGCCACAGCTCAAGATTACCTTCTTTTCACTTCCTCAAAAGAACATACAATATTTTTTTAGGATATGGCCACATTCTCATTTCTTTGCAGTCTAAATTACTGCAATCATTAATATATGTTTATTAATTATTTCAGACCTTGAGCTTGCATATAACTATTAAGCAGGAATATGTTGATTTTTGCCACTATTCTTTATTTAATTTAAAGCTCATGCAGCTGAAAATACTTACATTTCAAACATGTTGCTGAAATAATGATTAAATAATCAGCATATGGAATAACATAGGCAAAGTAAATAGGAGTAGTGCTTTCTGGAGCAGCTAAATACAAGGCATGCATGCAGTCATCACTATACACTAAATATATGCATTAGGCTATCAGTGCAATAGCAGGGAGTTCTGGGACATGCAGCTGCCTATCTAATGCAACTGCTGGGGGGGGATCAAGATCTTCTTGAATAAGCAATCCTAATTAATATCCCTACACAATTAAATAGAAGCAAACAAAAAAACACCTAAACAAGTTGCATTTGATGAAGAACTTCAAGAATCAGTCCATTAGTGAGTGTCACTTTTTCTGCTTATCATGTAGTTTCCACAAAGACTACTGACAGTCAGCAAATCTAAAAATCAGACAACGTAGTTGGACAGACAGACTTCCATCTCTAACTGGGTCTTAATCAAGACTGTAGTTTAGAAAGAAGAATTTACCAGATGTCGAAATAATATACTAAAGTAATAATATAATAAAGACCCAAGGAAAGAATTTGGGAAGGAATGATCTACAATCACTTGAGAAGAAGAAATGGAGAAGATAAAGAGCAGCATTCATTAGTAGAAACTACCACAACAGATTTCTATCACAAAAAGCAAGTTAACTCAGATCCTGAGTATGCTGACAAAAGCAAGGCACATGGAGTGTCATTCACACAGCCATTCTTCATTCTTGTCAACTACAAAGTGATACCTAACATGACATCAAGAAGGTCAATAAACAGCAGAAAAATATGTATTTTGGAATAAGGCTTCTTTTCTCTAGTTAAAAACAAAAAACCCATCAAATTTACCAGTTTTCAGTAAAGGTTGTTTTAACTTGAAATAAATACTGCTGCAAGATGTTCTAGCACATCTAGGTAAAGATGTGAAACTGCACAACTCTGGCCCCAAACTAAAGACCTAAAATGCTGATCTTCAAACTTCTTGGAGACAATCTTTTGTTGGTTTGTTTCTCTTTCTGGAGAGTCTCAACACTGCAGTAGATTAATTCCTACAGGGTGCAGGAGGAAGAGCCAGCTGTAATGAGTGTCTGACACTGCAAACACTCACTCACATCTCTCATCTACAAAAATTACAGCGATGACAGCTTCAACTACATGAGGGCAGAGGGGGAAGCATCCCCAGCTATAAGTGTGCTGACTCTGAAATTTTTCCATTAAAAAAAATCCCATATAAAATGTGCAGGGAGAATAAAGAAGATTCACCTCACAGGAGAATACCTGAAGAACATAAATTCCACACTGAAAAACTTAAAATGATGTTTCAGGCGGCCAAGACTGGCAGGATGTACAGACAGAAGCTATTGAACTAATTTTCTATTTGAGAGACTTGTAAAAGCAAAAATACCATTTAAAAGTCAGATGGTGTGTTAAGTCCAGGCAGACACTTCTCCAAATTGCTCCCAATATAAGTAGGATTGATGCACAGAAGTTCCATCAGAGCATGAAGAAGAACCTTTTTCCTGGGCAGTAATCAGGCACTGAATAGACTGCCCAGAGAGTGTGTGGAGTCTCCCTCACTGGAGATATTCCAGAACTGTCTGGATACAACTCTGTGCCATGGGCTCTAGGATGACCTTTCTTTGAGCAAGGAGGTGGGACCCGATAACCACTGTGGTCCCATCCAACCTTATCCATCCAGTGACTCTTAATTGTAAGAAATATTTAAAAACAGAGATGAAAGGGAAATAAAAATCAGTGAACAGTAAATCTACAGGATGAATTCTAACTGGTGCCTGAGCCTTCCTAAGCAAGTAAATTATTATGAGCTAGGGCGAGAATAGGATAATAAAGATAAAATAGATGCATTCAAAGTAGCAAAGCCTGACAAATACTTCACTGGAAGTCACTAAAGAACTAGTAAGATTAATGATTTTAAAATTCAAAACCATCACACTTCGTGTAGATCACAAAAATTTTAAGTGGATACAGTAGCAGAACTTTGTACTTACAGAAAGAGGATGCAAGAAAACACACACAAATCATTTCTGTGTATCCCAAAGGGTAAAAAAAAAGCAAAAACCACCACTACAATCAACCAAGTTGTTGATAAGCTTACTGTTTTGCTGGTGAAACCAGTTAAGAAGGTAAGAAGTATCATCTGCTTAGTATAGTTTTTACTATTGTCTCATAGAGCATCCATAGATGAAATATGAAGAAATACAATCATAAAAAAGGACTGACTGCCATCAATATTTTATAAATCACTTGAACTTTAGTTCTCAACACCTTACAATGCATTTCTGGTGGAAATGAAGATGACTGCTTTGGATCCTATTCCATGTTTCTATAAGGACTCGAGAGGCAAACTCAAGCTCATTCATTGATGACACCAAACTAAGTAGTGCAAAACATTTCAAAGAACTTAATCCTGTTAAAATTATCACAAAAAAATGACAGAGGATGACCAAAAATAGCCCTATGAAATTCAAAGCTGTGAACTTTGAGAAATCACATCTACAAATACAGACTGGGAAATAACCAGAAGAATGATTTAAATAGTAAAACTATTAAAAACACACTAGTGTATTACAAACAGCAATTTCACCTTGCTTTTAATGTGATCACAAAGGGAGAAATGCTGTCATTAACAATACCTCAGCTAGAGGCAAACTTCCATCTAGTCTGGAATATCACATTGCAAAAAAAATTATAAATTAGACAAGTCAAAGAAAAAAGAGTACTAGCAGAAGTAGAAGGAGCTTAATTCCTTTATTCTGTTCAAGAGAATGTGGGATTTGTGAATGGAAGCAAATAAATCAGTCTCAAGTAAGAGGAAGAATCACCTTTTTTTGCTATGGAGAGATCAAAACTTTCAAAGACCCGACAAAAATCAAGTATTAAAATCTGTGCCTACCACAGGTATCTAGGATGAAGGCAGAAACCCTTACAAGTGTTTGTCTCATTAACTGCTAGTATTTCCCAGCCTACACTTTTATCAGTCACCAGAAGCTAAAAGCCAGGACTCTGCCTCTTGCTCAAGCTACAAACTTACCAACGCTTTCACTGCTCCCCAAGCAGTCTAGGAAAAACACCCATAAGTCAAAGTAATTATTATAATTGCAATAAAACATTCTGTGTAAATCCATTGGTACATAACAAATATGCAAAGATTAGCTGTTATTATAAGTAGTTCATACTTGATTTGAAGGCAACTTTTACTTGAGCGGTAACATTAGTTTTCACACACAGTTGTCTTACCCATCATTTATAAAATTGTCTAAGGTGCACTTGCAGCATGGAGAAAAAATAAAAATATAGGTTATGAAATGGGAAAACAAAATATAACTCACAATAAATAAATAAGACCACAAATACACATGTATGCATTTTCCTCAAATCTAAACCAAATCAGGTAGTTCAAACACATCTAAGGATGAAAGAACAACCAAAAAATGTTTCTATAGGTACACTGAAGAAATTAAAGACACTAAAACTAAATGAGACACACAGTAAGATGAAAAACACAAACAAAAGTACAAAATCTCTAGGAAGAAGGGAAGAGTGAAATAAACTATTTCATTATTCATTGTAATCACAAGGAAAATCAACAACACACTTATTTCTTACATTCTGAACTGACCTTAGGGGTACACTGTATATGTGGCTCTCCTTCAGGCTTTAATCCAATTACCTAAAGGAGACAAAGTTAAAATATTTACAGATCTTTTTCCCACTTTCAATTTTTACAGACTGAATTTGAACTTTTCCCTCACTAAATATGAGTTCATACAGGGACTAAGTCTACTGAGTCTAATTTTCATCTGAACACAATTTTAAACTAGGACTAAGATTTAAAGCATTGTTAAATTAAATAGTTCACTCAGGTTATCTCAAAATAGTTACACTATTAACACAAAGTACAGTTTTATTTCACATTTAGCATGTAATTTTAATGGCTCAAACCAGTTAGCAATTCAAGTAACAGGAATATCATTCACCAGTCAGTAACAGGACATCACTGAAAAATCAAATACTTAGTAGTTTTCCTCCCTATCATAGTTTAAGAGGTACAGAATGCATTAGATTAGAGTTATTATGTTAGAGTTCTGGAACACAGACATGAAGTACAACACTTTGCAGAATGGTCTAGAATCTGCTTCACAGAACAGTAAGTAAAAGCAAAGAACAATATACTTCTGAAAACAAGATTCAGATATTTTGGTGTAAGTTGTCGAAGCCAATACTGGTAAGTATTAGAATGCTTAAAAAGGTCACTTCACACTACTCTCTGTAATTGCTCAATGTTTCAGTAAATTACACTCTTCAAGAAATGCAAATATCTTGAGCAGCAAACTGAACACATTTCAGTCCTTTCCACATTATTTTCTTCATACAGCAGTAGTTGGGAGCACTTGTACTAAGAGCTAAAAAATAAGTAGGCACTTACTCTATTCATTTTCACAAGCACACAGGGAGTTCCTTTAGAATAGCCAAAATTTGTATCTTCCTTCCCAGAGCACTGTCCAAGGTCAGAGAGGTTAAATCGACAAGCCTTTTTAACAGCAGCATCACTCTGATCAAAGATCTTTCCCCGGGTACAGTCTATGTTTTGTGACTGCTTTGAATCATTATATGCTATGAAACAAAAACAGTTTGTAAATCAATGGTATAAAGCACATAACTAGCCAAAACATGCAGATGCCTATAGAAATAATTATCGTGTTACTTCCCGAATAGTTTTCTCAAAGAAGTATTTACAGAGCACTGTATCTTACATCCACCTTAACAACCACTTTTTCAAATCCTACAGACAAGTAGTAGTGTACTTAAATAAAGGAGTATTACAGAAGAATTAATACTCTCCTGCTTTTGAAATTGTAACAATAATCACAACTTCATTAATTTCTGTACATAAACTAACTACACATGCTAAGCCAACAATGTATTAAAATACAATCAAGTTTTTATCTGGAAACTCAAACAGTTTTCCCTTTGCATGTGTTTCTTTTACAAATACACAGGAAAACTCAAAAGTATTTCAATATTTAATATTAAATTGCCTCTATATTTACATTAGATTGTATAATTTTTGTTATACTAATATCTCAAGCTGTTTCTCAGTTTCTTGTGTTTTGAAGTGCACAGACCACACTGTCACAAATGCTAAATGACTCCCATTTAAGATACTTTGTGGTTTCTTCTCCTCCCTTACACCCCAGCCCCCAGCTAATAAGGTAAAATGGAGAAAGGGAAAGCTCATCCTTGATGCAAGACCCACAGAACTGCAGGAGAGGCAGGCAGTCATGAAATGCAGCATTCCTCTCAGGAACCCTTGGCAGAGCTCTGAAAGAAAAGCCTACTCATAGAAGCTTTTACTAGGCTCCAAAACTCTGATTGTGGAGAGATTCAAGTATAGCTGTAGCTAACAAGCAACTCATGAACACAGGTGAGATTTCATAGCACCGTCCTCATTCTGACTTACAACTTCTGAGGGGTTAAACTTATTAATATTTTCAACTGACTTCCATATTATTAGAATAAGTGTACATATAGGCTCATAGATAAAATAATGTATGACTAACCAGTGATTTTTCCACCCTTCAGATTTGCCCTGTATTTCCTTTTCTCCATGTTCTAAATTCAGTGCTTTAATATTTCTGTGTGTAGATACTGTGTATCAGAGTGAAAAATCAATAAATTGCAATTAATTTAATCTTTGTGTGCCTCATTTTTCAAACAGACACTAAAGTTCTTCAGATTAAAGTACTCGCACTCAGTTACCAAATCATTCATATTAAGACTAATCAGATAAGTCCTGATAAACTTTGTCTCCAAATACAAGACCTATGTTATTTTAAATTAAATTCTTTTGGCATATGTAATTTCTACATCTTACAGTATCTTTCAATAACCACATCACCCAAAATTCTCCATTACGAACTGCACTATTCCTCATGCTCAGGCTCCCTGTCCAATACAGGCATTACACTCACCATTTTCTGTAACATACAGACTTTTATAACACACAGATCTACAGTAACCCTGAATTTGGCATTAATCTCTATTAGCAATTAGTAACTACAAGCAAGAAATGAAATAATGTACTCAAGATTAAGACTCTTAAATGACTTGGGCAATTGTAAGTAACTTACATTCAAGGAAGTTTTGAAGTGTAGTAACATATTCTGAATATGATTGGCTGTCACTCCTGTTAAAGTAAAATTCCAATGCAGTGTCTGGCTTTGGTGAAATCATAAGTCCTTAAAAATAGAAAGTTCAAGTTAGAAATTAAGCAACTTAGTTTCCTTCACCATTCTAACCCCTATTCAAACATCCATAAATTGGAAAATGTCTATCATCTGTAAAGAAACATTGTTACCCTATATTCCACAGTACTGGAAGGTACTTCGCGTTTGAAGCCAATAATCAAAATCAGCATTACATTAATTAACATTTAAATCCAACCCAATGTATAACTGCAATTCACAAACCAAACCAGGTGATTAGGAAAAGCAAAATCAACAGTTTAATCACTTTCAATCAAAGATTTTTATTGATCCACTTTCCACACTCAGCAAGTTAAGCTTTAAAAATAATTTTAAAAATATCCAAAAGCACGCCCAGAAAACCTTCACTTCAAGCAATAGTTCAAAGCTTTAGGCAATACAGGGTGAAGCTATGATTGTATTATTCTCACAGAAACCCAGAAAAAAATTTTTAAAAATTTGATTATACATAAAGGTGGCTTGAAAGTTACCCCAGTCAAAACAGACAAGCCAAATAAGTATTCTCTTCTCCTCCATCTCCTCAAACAAAGTTGAGGCACCACTTGTTCCATGGAGAACACAAGACACTTCACACAGCCCCAGGGGCACGGCTCAGCCAGGCCTGGGAACGGCAAACGCTCCTGAGCTGCCTGCCGGCCCCACAGCACCAGAGGGGGAACTCCAGCTCCTGTCTGCTGCTGGCTGGGGGCCCTGGGGCAGGACCACCATGGCCAGGAGCCAGAGCTGCAGAGGTACCAGGCCATGGATCCCCAAAGGGTGAATCCAGCCTCAGCTGGAGGATGGCCAAGGCACACATGGAATAAAGTAAGCAAGGCCCTCTCAAGAGCTGAACTGCCCCTGCTTCCCAGCACATGGCCCAGAAGGCTGCAGAGCTCCATCTCAGGGATTTCTGGAGCAGGTGAAAGCAAAAGGCATACTGATACAGCCAGCCTGTGCCACCAGGAGCTGTCACTTACACAGGTACCTGATGGCAACAAACCCCACCCCCTCCCCCCCAAAAAAAACCCCCAGGCTATCTTTATAAAAACAAACATTTAAGCAAGTAAGATAAAGTTAGGTTACTGCAGTTAACCATCACAGTAAGGTTTAGTAAAGCATATCAAGAGTGCAGTTCAGCCGCTCAGGTCTATTAAGGATTTACCAACAGAAATGGCCAAGCTTCTCATCCTAAGGCAGAAACTATTTACAAATACTTGCAACTTGCAAATAATAAACATGTATATCAGAAACTCATCACCAACAAATGTCCTTCAGCTTAAAAAAAAAAAAAAAAAACCCAGATACAATTTAATGTATTTTATTCTAGGTCTTTTACAGGATTCCAAATAAATCATAAATCCCCTTTTTTGCAGTAACAGCAGTTAAATTATTTCCATGGAAGCCACCAAGTAAAGGCCTTAATAACTAACAGTCCATATTTTGACTGCAGACTACTTTGCACCATTACAGTAATTTTCTGGCCTTCACACTGTACTGGGATTCAACAAAATAAAAGGCAATTAGTAGCAGGGCTGAAAAATCACTGGAGGGGTTTTACACATTAGGAGTTTTTAGGGGATAAGAGATTATTATCTACAGAACTATAATGTCAATGAAGGACTTAAATGGTATTTTTCAAAGGGTATATGACAAAATAACTAAACTAGTCATCAATGAAGGAAAAAATAATTTGAAGAGATTTACTGCTTCAGGGGAATGTCAGAAACATCCTATGAAGAGGGGACTGCTCCACTTCCAGTGGATTACATTCTGCCTAAAAACTATGGTGTAATTCTACAGAAGAAGCTATTTGAAGGACTGATGCACAGACTGTGAGAGATGCAGGATTTGAGCTCTTCTAGAGGAACAGAATTAACAGCCTCAGCATAGGATCACATCTAGGACAGTAAAAGAGATTACATTATTTTAGAATTCCAGGAGGAATTTAAGAAAAAAGGTTTTAAAATCATCTGGATTTGATTTATACTATTATATCCCAATGTACAAAGCAATTCAGGTATCAATTGCAAAATAAATCAAGTGTGAGATTTCCAAGTATATTTAACGTAAGAGGAGAACCTTTGACCTACGGCATCCAGGTTTTGTGTGCAGATTTTAGTTTTTTTTAAAGAATTTAAGTTTACAGCCAGGAACATTACATGTCTCACTGCAAATGAAAAACAACAGAGTTAAAGAGAAACATTAAAACAGAAACAAGCAACTTGATTAACTTTAATGTATGAGTTACTAAAGACATGGTTAATGAAGATATTTAATTCAGAAATGTTACACAAATTCTTCAATTAAAAACGTACTGTGGCATACATACTTTTAAAACAAACATCCCTTATGACTTATTTCAAAGCCAAGGAAAATTAATACCCTGAACTACATGAGGGAAGAAATGTCACTCAAGACCAGTACTAAGCCACAGATATCTATAGCTCTATCCACTACGATGCTTCTGACTTCCACAACAGACACAATGGAAATGGGGAGAAATGGTCAACTAAGTCACCTTTTTCTTCCCTCATTTATTTTTCTTCTTTTTTTTTTTAATTATTCTTTCAAGCATCTAGCCCATTCTTAGCTTGAGAAAACAGCACAAATCCTCAAAATCCCATACAATATGACACCAGTTAGGGAAGCCAGAACATTACACCAAAACAAATTCTGCTCAGAATGTAGACATTTATCACACTGAGCCAACTGCAACTTGCTCGCACAAAGATCACTGTACCACCTTAAATGCTGATACTGCTGCAAGATGATGTTCCATTTTAAGAGTTTTGCATTCAACAAAAGGAAAAAAGTATTTTAAAAAAATAACATTGTCTCACTTCCACCAATATATTATTATATTGGTGAAGACAACCACCTTATTACTCATTCTTGTTTGTACAGGGTTGGTTTTTTTAACATACAATTAGTTCCTTGAAGCAGCCAACAGTGAGACAGGTGGGCAGTACACAAAAGAAGCAAGACAACACTTTCAGTGGCAGCTACGTGTTACACGGACTCAGCTTCATCACAAACAGGGCCCTTACTCTAATGGATCCCTACATAACAGGTCTTCAATCCCTGAAATCCACAGACATTCCATGTCACTTGGAAACTATCTAATACTGTAATAAAAATTCTGCAAAGGCCTCTATCCCACAATCCTTCCATGCTCTTGAGCAGATCACACCCACAATAAAGTCTTCCTGTACCTTCTGCAAAGTATCAAACACTAATCAAGGTGGCCTTCCACCTGATCCAACAGATCTGGTTTAAAGTATCTTTAGAGCAATTTGATTAAATGATAAACCAACTTCTACATCAGCATGCTATGTGGTTCTGCAGGCAAAATTGTGGTCTACATGACAAATTCAACTGACAGGAGCTTAAAGGAAAAAACAGCAAAATTTAGCAAACAAAACCACACAAAAAGCTAGTGCCTGAATTTATGCTATAAACATATATAACCTGCCTCACACCGAGTTTTACCTTTGCAACCTGCAAGTAACCGAATAATGACTGATTTCCCATAAGAGGTTCATACTTCAAAAGAGCTCTCAAATGAAAGTCAGTAGTTAAACCAGACAGAGGTTAATGAAAAAATAAATACAGCGTTACCTGGACTAGAAATCCGGTCCCGGTACTTGGGTATATCACTGCTCAGTGTCTGAAGCATAACCCACATTGTGAATGTGAAGAGTGCTGCTAGGAAGCCATAGAATACCAGATAGAATAGCAAGATCAATCCTGTAAAGAAAAAGCTAAAATTATGATTTTTGTTTCATCTAATTTCATTACCTATTTTGAAAATCAGAAATGGGAAGTTAGCAATACAATGTTTGAGGTCATATATATGCCTCTAGCATACATATGTAATGCACAGTGCACAATAATGCATACAAAGAGGTTTTCTTAATACTTTCTGATTCTTAAAGCTTATAGACCATTTTGGCATCTCTATTTGTAAGAGAGAAGCATTAAAAACCACTCTTTGGGCTATGTAGGAAAGCTAGCAAAAATTACTAAGCTGTGCATTACAAAAAAAAAAAAAAAAAAATAAAAAACACCAAAAAAACTGTCACTTGTTTACTGGAATTTTAGCTTTATATCTGGTTGTTGGGAAGATGAAAGAACTGCGGGAAAAGATAAAATTATTACACTGGATTCAGACCAGGGAGGAAGCAATTGGTGCTTTAATAACATAGTTGATATTTGAGGGAACTCCACACAGAATAGTCCTTCACACACGTCCAGTTACAAGATAGTTCTCAAGGTGAAAATGCTTTCTGCCACATGTTTTTGAAAACAAACAAAGCCTTCTCTTCAGATTTATCCAGCCTAACACACACACCTGCTTTTCCAATCTACCCTGGGGACCCAGCAACCCCACCAAATTCACCAAATACACAGATATTACCAGATTCAACTTGTCTCATTAACTGAACACTCAATACCAACCTAAATAAATGTGTGGGATTCTTTTTTAAGACTGAGACTTAAGGACACACGCAGAAACTTTGTCAAAAAAAAATGGGAGCTATTAAAAGTACTGAGGGGACTGGATGTTTGGACTGAGAGCCATCTTTAAAACCATTCTAATTCAAAAACATAACCAAATGTTGACACAAATTCAATTTTTATTGGATATTCTAGCTATAAGGGTGCTACCAGAAGCCAGAGATGTAACTCGGATATGAAGAAAAGCACTTCAAAACCATTATGCGACATCCTACCACTAACACTTGATTACATGAGAGAATCAAGTGCAGAACTTTCTAACCTTTCACAGAAAAGGAAAAAGCAAAAGTAAACACAACTGCACCCCAGTGCTATGTACTGTCCACTGGAAGATGACAGAAGGAAGCCTAAGCCCTGGCTCCTGTCCCAGAAACTATGCTTGCATTTTGCACTGAAATAGTCTCTAGTGTAGTACGACAGAAACCCATGACTGCTAAAAATCCAAGCACCCATTTCACTTCGCCCAAAAGAATTCTTTGTACATCTATTAAAATAATGACATAGTTCCCAAATTCTTTACTGTAAGTAGAGTTCTCAACAGCAACCAGCTGAAAGTCAGTGGATTCTCCATTTGGTTTTAGTTTTCATCTCACATGTTGAGGAAGTTACCTACCAATCTGCAATAACCTGAAAATTATCAGCTATTTAAAATATACTTCAAACCACCCAGATGTAAGATTCTATGCAGCAATTAGAAATAGCAAAGTATGCAAACACAAAAACAAGATTATTCTATAATGAACAAGATAGCTGGACATCTATTGTCAATGATTGCTAAGGATAGTTAGAAGCCATTTAGCTGCTAAAATGAGAACATAAACCAAATAGTAGAAATTCTACTCAACAAAAATCATTACAAAAGTTGCATCTGTATTTGGCAAAGCAGCAATGTGTTTTACCTACAAGCTCGTAATTGCTTTAACTGGATTTAAAACAGAACAAGGATCTTCTGATTAATATCCACTGTATTCTGGGCATTACAAAACCAACCAAACAAAAAAAGCTCCCTTACAAAACCTCTGGTCAGCTCTCATTTTGATCTACACAAGTTAATCAACTAGTGGATACATTCATCAAACAGTCCCAATGGAACAGAAGAATGTGACATGTAAGACAAGACAAGCAGCTACTGTGGCAAGTAGAGTAAAAGCAAGAAAATCAGGGAAGTTATTTCAGAATACACTCGTATTTAATTTCAAAAATAATATGCCAAACTTCATTGGAAAAAGAAAAAACTGATGAGCATAACATGGGCAATCAGAGCAGCATGGTGTGCAGTTCTAAGCAGACATGGCCCTAAGAAGAGTCCTGCTTTGGGCCAGCACTACCCCATCACCTGCATTCCTGGCCAGGGAGCTGACCCTGAAGGGCAGGTGCCACAAGGGGCAGCTCTCCCCCGTGGGTCACAGTGCCCCACCCACCTGCACAGCCCCTCACTCCAGCAGGGCTGGCAGTGCTGGGACCCCTTCCCCACCAAGGGCAGCTGCAGGGCAGAGCTGGGGACCCCTCACAGCCTGGAGGGAGCACCAGTACAGGGGTAACAGCGATCCCCACTCCGTGATGGAGACTGCAGAGACAACAGCACCTTCCCCAGCCCCACTCCTCCCAGCAGCGGCCCAGCCACCGGGGATATGCAGCAGAACAGGGCTGGAAAGGCTGTTTCTATTCACGGCCCTGAAGCTCCACTAGCCTCTCCCAGCCCTGCAAAGTTTAATCTTTATTTTAATATAGCTTGTAATTGCACTGCAGAATGCTGACCACTAAACTGACCCATTTACATTACTCAGCCACATTAAAAAGAAGGAAAAAACAAACAACAAAAATCCCCTCTGCAACTTCCAACAGCTCCAAACTGAGTAAGCTGCTCTTTGTGAGCCTATTAGTACTAATTATCCTTAGCTAATCACAGTGAGCAAGCCATAACCTGTCAAGAAACTCTGCCAAAATAACTTCACATAACACTGGGTTTCTTGTCAGGAAACAAGATGTACCCAAGTAACAGTGGAAAGCTATCTTCCATATTTCCTCCAAACAAAGTACAGCTTCCACATCTAACATGCAACCCAGTTCGATTGGGTAGAACATCCTGTACACCAAACCGGTGACACAAGAAAAACTCAAAACCAAAATTCTGCATTACAATTTACCTAGTTGTTTTGGTTTGCTTTTCTTTTTGCAGGGCATCACAGTACAAAAAACACTTCTTCATATCCTAACCACACCGACAAGCAAGTCAAACCTGGAAGACTTCAATTTCTGAACCAACATGTTGATACCGTCATTAGCTGGAATTCATTTGCAGGAATCAAAACACTTCTCTACTGTGAAAATCAGAATTTCTGACTCTTGAATGCAAGGTATCATGTACGTGGCCATCATTTCCATGGAATACAAGCTTTTCAAACTTTACATGGTAAAAGCAATGAAAAGCACATTACTCTGGCATAAACCAGACTGACAAATCTACCTGTACGTAATGCTTAGTTAGATATATACAGGTATCAATATAAACACTCCCACAAACAGGGTAGCAACTATTCAACATTACCTGCAACAACAAAAGTTAAATTCTGTTTTTATTGTTTCTGGGATTCCATGCTGCACTGATCCTTTCACCTGCATGAATGTCCTTCAGAATCTTTAACAAGTGGGATTTAAACACCCAAGTGATGTTCCTACTGACTACTACCAGTACCAGGAATATCAAAGAGTTTTAGTCCACCTGCAGATAACATCCTTACTTTAACCTAACTATACACATGAAATAATCACTAATCATGTTTCAATCTTATTTCTTGGGACACTCAAGAATTACTGTTTTCCAGATTTGGGTGACAGCAGAGGGAGGAAGAAAAAGACTAGGAAGAAATACAACCTCAGTCCCATGTTATATTTTTTGTCACAATAAGCCAGGGCTCCTCACAGAACATGGCTACACCTCAGGAGTCGATAAAAATTGTTAAGTGCAACACTTGCAAAGAATCACAAAAGCCAGGGTCTAATGCCATGATTAAGCATTTGGAACACCCCACCACCACCACCACAAAATACACTTACTGTACTACTAGAGCATACTGATACCTGTTACAAGACAAAGCAAGAGGCCTTTTTTCAGAGTGCTCTGAGCCAAGGAAAATAAAATACTGCAATAGCAGACAGTGATGCCAGAATGTTTAATATCACACTACTCATGAAGAAAGCTAAATGACAGTAAATCCCTGCTCAAAACACCAATAAAGAAGACAGAATAACCATGTCAAAAAAGCAGTAAAAAGTCTGACAGCACTTTTTTTGTCTTCACTGAATTCCAACCAGGAATTCAGTGAAGACAAAAAAAGAAGCAAAGCTGGATCCTTTGTCATGGTGGCCAACAAGAGTGTATTTCCACTGACATGGTGGAAAGCTTTCCTAGAAATAAGGTGTTGGGTTTTGTTGGTGGGGTCTTTGTTTGTAATTACAAACACCTAGCCGTGCACCAAAGAATACAACTAAGCATTCAAAAGAAAATTCAGTAGGCCTGAATTTCTATGCACTTCAAGGCAATGCCACCCCTACGTCGAACACCCTGACACAACCAGCTTTACAGAAAGACTTAAATACATTTGACATGACATCGAGTGTGACCAGAGATGAAGTATTGCTACAGTCTATAATGCCCTTCTTTTTCGGCACAAATTATTTTTTTTATTAACCTTATGCAAAAAGAATTAACTATCTTCTAAGACAATGCACACTTCTAAGTATGCAGTGAGCATCTCATTACAAGAAGTTTATGATGATCTCACTCCATCCTTGCTAACTCCAGGCAGACACAGCACCTTGCCATTCCAGGCAGAGACAGATGCTGATCTTCCTTTTACTTGCAGGAAGGCCCCACCCTGCAGTCTGCCGAATCCTCCTTTCTCTGCTCTACCTGATTAAGCACTGGGTGCACCCCAGACCCACTCTCATTCCCAGCACCTCTTCAAGGACTCTCAGCACCCCTCACACCTTGCTGCTGAGAACAGCACAGCCTCGAGTCAGAAGTATAGCCCAGTATTTTCTGTCTCTTTTAATACAATAAATGATTATGCCAAGTAATTAAAAATAGAAGAGTTTGGGGGGGAGGGTGTGTAGGTTTGGATATCAACTTGTGAAAGATTCAAACTGAAGTACCCATCAAGTCTGAAAAAAAAAATAAGGTGAAAGTCTCCAGTTTTTTTCCACAGGAGACATATTATAGAGTTTTCACCAAGATGTAAAAAGCAACTCTTTACCAAACTCTAAAATGCAACCTTGGTTACATGACAAATAAGTACAGAACCACTTGTGTTTGATCTTTTCACAAATCCCGAACTGGAAATGGCAGATAGAGGAGTACTCCAATGCCACAGCATTGGCATTCACAGAGGATCACTGCCTTGCAATTACCATTTACATAAGCCCCCCCAGACTATGTCTGACTAGGGCAAAACATGCACATACTGTGAATAATTACTTAAAGGCTTCTCTACTGCCCCTGTCTTATTTCTGTGAGGAAGCTGTCTTGAGACAAGAGAAATACGCACAGAAGAACCAAAGCCAGCTGAATTCTCATCGTGCTGTCCCTGGAGACAGGACAGCCCAGCAGACTGGCAACCCGAGCTCTCCTCCCCTATGTCCTCGCCTTTCAGCCCAGAGACCAGCAAGAGAAAAGGAACTGCAGTCGGTGAGAGAGCTCCAAGCTCACACCTCGACTGCAAGAGCAGAAGGAGACCAAACCCTTTTCATATTCTCCTGTGCCAACAGAGCTACCCAGTTAGTGTACTGCCATTAAAAAGTAAAACCAAACAGAAAGCCACACACGACGCCCCAAAATAGTCAGATTATAATTAAATTAAATAAGCACAGTATGTTAATCATGGAATGCCAAAACAAACAAAACAGTGAAAATATGGTGTTACTGAGCATTCACTTCCTAATGTCCAGGCTGAGGAAATGGTATATAGTAGTAACCACATGCCAATCACTTAAACTATTAAATAAAGTATTTATTATAACTTATTAGTTATAACTTTACTTCTTAATGAATTAAAATTATTCAAACTATCTATAGATACTTTCTCAAGTAACTGTGGAAACTCCGTTACCAACTAAGTCATCTCAACTTCAAATGTTATGTATTGGCCTTGGTTAACGTGGACTAGTTAAGTGACTTATCCTACTAGATAGGCTTAAACAGAGAAAATGGTTTCATCTTCCCCTTTTTAAAAAAAACCAAAAAACTTGCAAGCTATTTCTAACATATCTACAGTCTGTGCTGCTCAGACTCATGACACAGCCAGACTTCTGCAATCCACACACCCAGCCTACGCACTTGAGGAAACCTGCCTGTACAGAAAGATCACTAGACAACAGCATAGTGGAAATTTCCTATCCTTTGCTATTCAACTGGCAGAGTAGCTGCAAGCTCTTATTTCCATTTGAATGGAGGAGAACTCCTGTCAGAGCTCGGGCCCTCTCCCGACAGACAGGAGATACTGGCACGGCAGAGAAAGCACACCCCATGCACTGTCCGCTGAAAGCTCCTCCTCGCTATTTCAACATCAGCATTCATTGAGATCGTGTCAAGGCCAAGGATGTATTGGCCTGTTCCTTAACACCACGCTGAGAATCTTGTTGGTTTTGTAAGCACAACTATTAAGTATCCCAACTACATCCAAGTTCTGGGAAGAGACGCAGCATTTTCTGAAGTCAGTAAATATGTCCCATGAGGACTGAAGAAACATACTAATATTAAGCATTTGTACAACTGTTTAATATGAGAAAACACACTCGGAAAATCAAAATATTTTTATTGGAAGCAACCAGATTACGATAACATGCTTTCCAGCTCAGAAGAAAGCAAGAGGACGACTACCTGAAAATACGAAAATAAACATTGCCTTCACAGGCTTTACTGGAGAGCCTTCATTTAAAGCTTCCTTTAAGAAAATAAAAGGCCCAGAAGCCCTACGCTGGAACAAATTTAGCACGATGACGCACAACCACACACAACGATCACTTTCTGGAACTGGGGCTCATGAACTTTTGGGGAGGGGGGTTGGGGATTTTCCTTTACTCTCCCCGAACTGCAGCTCCAAGCACACAGGCGATTCGAGCTCATTCATTCTGGATTCCGTGCGCCGCTGGAGCGCGGGGG
>VZRH01007259.1:1406806-1453339 GCA_013397555.1 Urocynchramus pylzowi | reverse complement strand
GGTTAGAAGGGACCCATATGGATCATAGCCCTGCTGCGGGCCAGCGCGGTCCGGCCCGGCCCGGCACCGCTCCCCGACCGCACCGGGAGCCTCCCAGCCCGGCTCCGGGCACCCGTGACCCCGCCATGTGCCGGTGCAGCGCCGGGGATGCTGCGCGGCGGGGCGGGTCCTGATGCACGACCATCTTAGAGCAGTGCCAGGGGAGGGAAAGGCTCGCAAGTGTAACCCGCATCTCGGCACTCCCCGTGATCCTGCACCAGCCCGAAACACGGGGTGACGGAACACGAACGTGTCAAGATGCTGCAGAAGGGCTGTTGGAAAGGTGACTCCTGGAGCATAAGGGCTCAAGCGCTCCCTAGCAGTCACGCTCCTGAAGGTCCGTGTAACACCGCACCCAGCCCCCTTTCCCATCCCCCTTTCCCATCCCCCGGCTGGCAGCACGGGAGCGGCCTCCATTTACTCTGGCACGGATCAAGAGCTGCAATTCTCTTTCCCCAATACGAAGCGGAGCAGCGGCAGCCCCCGCGCACCCCCAGCCCTGGGGCTCAGCTCCAGTGTGTTCTCCCTCTCAGAGGTCTCAGCCAGTGTCAATAATGGCATTAACTGGGGACTTCGCAAAGCTCACGTGTGACAGGAGAGCCCCTACAATAGTAAGAGGCCAAACCCGAGTGAAAAAGCTACACTAAACTACATCTTAAAAATGTAAGAGACACAATTTAAGAGATCTCTTATGAGGAATTACATATTTATCAGCATGGTTAGTTTAAATCATTACAATGATTGCAATATTGCCAGAAAGCAGTAAATATAAAGTATAAAACAGAATATACCTATTTGCCTCTTGAATGTCTGATTCCAGTAGTCTCTACTGTTACAGTACATCAACGAAATCATTCTATTTGCTGTAGAACAACAACAGAAAATAACGTATCACTCTAATACTAATTACTCCATGTCACACTGCTAAGCTAATAGATTCCATTTCAGGCCAGAAATAAGCCATCTCCTTTTTTATTCTTCTTCTAAATGTCACCAAGCAAAAGACTGACTGTCATACTGTTTTAACATCTGCTTTGCTGAATTATTTTTTCCCAGTTTATTCAAATAGGTATCCTACACTATTAGGGAATAACATGTCAGCAAAATGTACCTATATCAATCTTTTTGGACTGGGCACCATATGGATTCAATAACATTAAAGTTTACTAGATGCAAAGAACTGTCAAAATTAATATAGATAAAAAATCAGATTGTCTCTAAGGAACAACCAAGCCCTACATTATGCAATGAAATAACAACAGCTAAATATATTAACTTTTTTTTTAATTAAAGAAATTGTAAACTAAAGTATTAGAAGAACTAGTATTATCCATCATCACCGAAACTCTTCAGTCTGCACATCCCAAAATATTGGAATCTTTTTGTACTCTGCTCCAGTGAGTTTCAGAGGCTCAGTTTTACTCTACTAACTGTTATGCTCATTTTTAAAACCAGCAGTCTCCTGCAGCCCAGCCTGACTTGGATGAGACAGTGGATTCTCACCCCCACTGAAAATCAAACTATTTCCAAGATGGAGGAGGATCAATATCCTGACTCATGGACATATAAACCCATGAGCTATACACTGATCCCAGGTAAAATAATGGAAGGGTCCCTCCATCCTCCAGTGAACACAAAGTGCTGGATGAGGACAGCCTGATCTGCCACATGGCTCCTGTGAGAGTCCAGGTGTGGCCATCAGCCCCAGAGTGGAGGGCTGGGTGGGCAGGGCCCTGGCTGGCACAGGGACCAGCACAGCCCTGGCAGTGCTACATCACAGCAACTGGAATAGAACTAATGCAACCTAATGGGCATAAAAACTTGTCTTCTAGAAAGCAGACATCTGCACACATTGGTGAAGAAATGGTACAAAAACACCTGCAGCCACTTCTGATATTTACAATAGCAGGGAAATATTAGTGATAGTTCAAAGAGTACTGAAAAATTACCCAGGGAACAGAAAACAAGCTAACATAGAATATGAAGCTTCCACATTTCAGCTTATTTAGCTTCTGAAAGAAAAAAACCTGACAAAAGACTGGATTACTTTGAGAAGGTACTTAAATATAGGAAAGAGATCTCAATAGTATGACCTTTTCAACCTGGCTGACAAAGGCAATGCTATCCATTTGCTGGAAAATGAAGCAAGACAAACCTAATGTTGACACTTCTCAACTGTGAGGGCAATTAAACATTTTAATAGTTTATATCAGCAGAGATAGTGGGTATACACTTGCTTGGGTTTTAAACATGAGATTAGATATACTTTTTAAAGATAGGTTTTAACTCAGGTTTGGAAGAAATCCAGTCATGTGTGTCAGGTGGTTACTGAAACACTGGAGCTGGTTCCACAGAGAGAAATGAGGGAATGGTACTGGTAGTTCTGAATATGGGTGTCTGAACATGATGTCAAGTGTAGGCTCATCTCACAGACCATTCAGCTCAGCTTACAATTTCTTGTTTCTCTAGAGAGGCAGCTTTATCTGATCTTTGTAAAGGTGTCATCAGTAATACTTACTTCCCTGAGCACAACAGGAAGAAAACCACCTTGAAAATAAGGTATGATGAGGATGATAAAACTGTAAATCATATAACAGAAAAAATTCCAAACTTTAAAAATATTGCCTAAATGTTCCTGCTAAGTTATTTTTAAAAATTGTAATGTAGAACTCTGGGGAAAAAATAAAATATGATAGGAGGCAAGATTGTAATTGTTAACAATATAGAAATTCTGTAGAGGGCAGTTCTTCAGCACAAGGATTTTTTTTGTGTTTGTGTGTGTTGCTAAAGGGAATTTCACTTGGCCCACTGGAGAATTCCTGAAAAGTAGAAAGCTATCCCCTTGTTTTCTAGTTTAGGTCTAGGGTGGACCACAGCCTGACACAACTTTGGCACGACTTGGATAGCTCCCTGGGGCTGCTGGAACTTCCAGAGGGGCCTGCCCAGTCTCGTTTCAAAGCAGCTTTTGAATTGCAGGAGACGTATGCATCAGGCTCAAATCTGCTTCTTTATCTTCAGCTAAGTTTAAACTGGAATTAGAAGATACACAATAAACTCAGGAAGGAACAACTTCAAAAATATTGTGACTGAAAAATATTTTCTACTTCACTGTACAAAATACCAAGACACACGTTTTCATGAGAAAAATATGTACAAAAGACTTCCCACTAAAAATGAAAAAGAAAATGTCTGTCATTGTGAGAGTAGAAAGACTACAGAAACAGTTCTTGTGTTTGGGAGTTTGCCAATGAATCAGAAAGGGCTGGTAAAAATGCATTCATTGTGCAGAGCCCCCTCACTCTGGAAAAAACTCCTTTATTCACAGAGACAGGATTCTGCTCTCATATATAGCACGATAACTCCTGAGAAGTCAATGGGAGTTGACTTGCACTACGCAGAGATTTTTGCCCAGATATTCAGCATTTGTTTACAGTAGGAACAAGAGATTCTAACTAATGTTGAAAACTATTTCACTGCTTATTTTTAATACAAAGGGTTCAAAGTGAGGAAAGCTCAATTTGTAGCAATTTCATAACTATCAAGGGTTTTATCCATTTTATAACATGTTGTCAGAGTTCAGTTTCAGGTTTTTTTCATGGACAAGTAAAAGAGCTTCTTAAGGAAAGCTGGTTTGAGAAGAGTTTATAAATCTGTCTTAATTGCTGAAGCATTTTCTATCCTCTTGAGCTAATACTTTGTAAACAGCAATTGAGTGAGGGACCACAAGTGTTTACTGGCAAAGTCTGTCTACAAGACATCAGTGAAGTACAGGTCTGACACAGAAAAAAAGGGAGCTGGGCAAGACAGTTCATGGATATCTCTGGGATTGGAGCAGAAAGAGCAGGGACAAATGGGAAGCCATTAGGAAGAGGGGCTAAAGGGGGGAAATGAAGCACAGGAGAGGCAGGGTGAGGAGTTTGGAGCCGGAAATTCAGTTTAATGATGAAACTCACATTAATTATCAAGTGCTGTTGAAAGAGGTGGTCCCTCCTCTCCATATCCCACCATCCCTTCCAACCCTGGCTGTGATTTTTAGCATTGGTGCACATTTTACCTCATAATGACCTGATTCAGAGAGCTGAACTGAAAGAAAAGGAACTATACAAGTTTAGTTCCCTGACTCAGCTCACAAGGGAGACCAGGACAGACAGTAGGAGGAACGGCACGGACTACCCCTTTCAGTAGCAGCCCACAATTAGATTGGCAGAACCACATCCTGAGTTCAGCAGGGGACTCAGGCAGCAAGCCAAGGAGAAAGCCAGCACTGGCTAAGTCAGGAGACTGAGGCTGAAATGAAGAGTCTATGAAGACAAAACACTGTTGAAAAATTGATGTTGGAGGGAATGAAAGGCCTGGAGAAGTGAGGTCAGGTTTGGAAGGAGGAAGAGGATAGAAAGAAATTGCAGGAGTCTATCCTTGCTGCAGCATTATGTTCTGCCCTTGAAAATACATTAGAAAATACAAAATTTCACTATTCCTTTACCACAAAGTTTTCTGATGCAAATTATGAGCCAATGTGCATATGTCATTACCTTCTGTTGTCATAGATAATGACAACTCCTTACTCTTATCAGTAACCAATGCATGCAGCAGGAAAGTCTTTTGCAGTCATTTAATCCTACTGATAAAAGCACTGGTATCATACCAACGTGATAGTACTGACATGTCTCTAGGTCATTAAAAAACAGGAAAAAAAAAAAAAAGATTAAACAACAACAAAACAAAATAAGACAAAGGAACTTTGAACACCTGTAAGGCTACAAAATACAGTTTTTAAAGATTGACTCATACATGGCTAAAGACAAGCAAGAAAGACTCATTTTTCCTCTAAAAGGAATACCTACAAATTCAAAAGTCTTTGGCAGACAAAATTTGATTTAAACTTTTCTGGTTTTAATCTGGTATGTCTGTTAAGATATCTGTCACATGAAAGTGTTAATCTTTTTCATTCAGTTTTCCTTCTGTATCTGCTTTTCCCTACTGATGTAAATTTAGTCTATACAATGCAGCTGTTTGTACAGATGACTCTGAAATACAATAGGTTGCCTCTCTAATTTACTTAAATGGTACTGAGAAATTGTTCCATGATGGGAACTAGTATTTTCAGTTTTCCCAGTCCAGCTTTCTTACCCCAGTTGAGTCACTGAATCCCTTAGTGATCTTGAATAAATCGTTTGATTTAATTGCACCCGAATCACGCCAGCGGGATAAGTAAAGTAAAAGGCAGCTTTTCCCTGCAAACCAAACCCTGTGCCCGGAGTGGGCCTTTCCCAGTAACCAGACACGAGTGAAAGTAACACATTTCCCCTTGGGACTATCGTGAGGGAGTCAAGCATTCCAAATGTGTTCCAAAACCTAGAAGATGGGTTCAAATTTGGTCTTGAAAGATATTCTTGCTAATCCAATAATTAACATGATGGTTTTGCATAGAATAAAGAATCTTAAATATTTAGAAGCATATGATTATAGTGTTTTTAAAAGAGTCACTATTACTTAAAACATTAATTTACTTGTTCACTTCAAACAGACTAGATCTCAACTGTTATGTTTTTTAAACTCTGGTGGCTTACTTAATGAATGCTTGTGACTCATAAGGCCTATTATTAGTCCTTCTGAGCATACATTAGCAAAAAAAAAATTATAGCAAGCCAGCTTTTATGTACTGTTTAGCAGAAAGTTCACAGTATTTCTATAGACCACTGCAATGTAGTTCCCTTTAACTACTAAAATGTATTGTAATCTATTGGCTTTGGGTGTGTCCCATTTTACTTCCTAATCCAAATAGTGTGTTTTACAGATATACACCTTAGTGATGGTGGCATCAAACTGAAGTTATAAAAATATTGAACCAGCTGTTACACAGGAACAGCTCCTGAGTGATATTTTTATCTGGGATTATTTACTAAGACTTTGTGAGTATGCCTGCCCCTCAGTGAGAGCTAGATTTGTTAAAAAGCCAACCACCTTCCTCTCTCATTAACCACAAGTGATACTGCAGATGCTTAGCATTTTTTCCATGAAGTCCTACATCCATCTGTTCCTGATAAATTCACTTGCAGGGAGTATTCCTATAGTAAGTACAATTGTGGAACGCCCACACAAAAGTCACAAGGCTTACAAATTGAGATAATATCCCCTTTTCATGCTAGGAAGTTAATCTGTTTATTTATATGATTTTTGAAAAGGAAAGTGAAAAAAGAGAACTTTGAAAATGAAAAATTAAAGTCAGCATTTTCTTTCTAGTCTGAATTCCACCATTAGTCTATTTTTGGTCTGTCTTTTTTACAGCATTTTTGGTAAGACTGTACTACCCTCACAGTAAATTATTAAATCATCTTAGAATTATAAACTCTCAGTAACTGATTTTTGTTGATTTTTAACTATCTGTGGTTGTGAAAAGGCAGTAGATACACCATAGCATAATTTTATCTATAGCATAATTTTATCAGAAAGAATTATAGGAATTATATAAAAGAATTGGAGTTACATAGGATCTGTGCCCATTTCTTTTAGATTCTGCAGGCTCCTCCATATTTCATTCCCAGTAAATGTTAGCAGATTTCCCCAACAGGGCCACCAATAAAGGCTGTTAATTATTTTTACATGTATTTTCCAAATTCTCTCACATTTGAACAAGCATGTACAACCAGATTCCCTTTCCATTGCTTCCTAATCATAATACAATCTAAAAATGTTTATTCTACCTCCAGCTGCCAGTTTATTCTACCTCTAGTTTATTCTACCTCCAGATGCAATCCTTTGAAAGGAAGGAAACTATACTTAAACAGAACATTTAACTTATCTCTATCTGCTTTAAGGGCAACAGTGGTTACTACAAGAGGATGGGAAAATAGAAAATTTTTAAAACATGGTAGCTTGGGAAAGTTTTTTTTTCAGATTCATACTGCAGACAAAACCAACAAAAATCCACACTTGAGTGCTCACATAATCAGCAAAGCTGCTGTATCTTCTCCCATGCTGGGAGAGGATACTTGCCATACATGAATGGAAGTGTTTGAGCTGGAGGAACAGGATCTAGTTCACTGAAAAATCAAAAGAAAACCCTGTCAAAATGTGGTCTGTTATAATCTCAGAGCCTATGAGGAAATAAAATCTTAAACTACAAACAAACCCTGAGTATTAAAAATTAGTCTGAAATGTTCTACATCCTTGTTACTGCAGTTCTCTGCTGCTGTAATTGTAATGGACACTTTGTTCTAATACCATCAATCTTCATTTTTTATTTATTTGCTAAATTGTTTGCTAATATGAGAAAGAGAAGATAATTTATAATAAAAGCCCATCTGCATAGATTTGTGCAAATATAATTGCACATTCTAATGCTCAGACAAGAACGTATTGATTACACTTGAGATCTATTTGTTAACAAATCTGGGGCCATAGAAATGTATTTTTTAAAAGTAATTCCACAACAGATAAAATAAAGTACTTACAGCCATCCTAAGGAGCAAACCTGGTTGTGATTTCTGGCAGAAATCATAGTGCAGCTTCCAGGTGTGGAAGATAATTTATGAAACAGATGAAGGAACTGCATTTCATAAGAGCTATGAAGAGCAGTGCTGTGTTCTCAGCATTCAAACACAAATGAAGCACAGCTGGCCCCTGCACTGAACACACCTGTAGTGCTAAGGCTGCTGCACAGCTGCTGTCCTTGCACTTCATGTCAAGATGGTCTATTCAAATTTGGCACATACCAAGCTTAGTAAAGGTTATTAACCAATACTTGAGAGGCATTAGTTCCATGTGTAACTATAACAGAAAAATATAGAATTAATTACATTGAAAACACTGCAGTGGCTACAGACAAAATAGTTACTTGTGTAGATCACAGGCAATGAATTCATACTCAAATCCATTACATATTGCCCCGAACAGTGTTCAAATAAATACTACACCACCAAATAAATACTAAACATCTACCTTAAATGTGACCATGAAATACAATTATAGCTGTCCCTCTCCTTGGTAATTGTCAAGTGGTTGAGATGATCTCAGTAAGAGCAGATTTTTTTGTTAGATCCTAAATCATTGTCAGAACCCACTGTGGAGTCCAGGTAGGGCAGCTGTAATATGTGTCTTGTAGGTATGTGTTCTGTATTTTAAAATATTCTTAGAAGGAGACCCAATTTCAAAACTTGGTTTTAAATTAGGCCTCTTTATTTAATCATTAAGAATTCATACCACCAAGATACAAAGCCAGTTCATCTCATCTACGTATACATACCCTTAAGTAAACTGGGAGAGATGTGAGCCCCTCACTGGAAAACTTGTATTTAGGTGGGAGGAGGAATTGTTTATGCAGCATAAGGAATTGTCAGCAATTCTTGCTAAATAATGTTCATGAACACAGACCTAAGAAATTTTGGATTTGAGGGAAGCCAGTGAGGATTCAGGTTTTGCCATCAGTGCCATTTCCATAGCAGAAAGACACAAACTCTCACTTGCAATCCTCAGCCACTGGCTTTGAAAAAGCTTGTAACTCTATGCAAATATCATAATTTAATTTTAATTTCCTGCTTTGCATTAAATTACAAAGGTGTAAGTATTTTACTTTTATCATTGTTGTCTTTCCATTTTAATTACATTTGGGACAGACTTCTTAACCTGTGATTGATGCACAGGTGGAAAATAACAAGTTAATGATGGGATAAAGACTGTATTTCTTTTACTAGCTTTTGCTTTGCTTCTGGCTTATGCAGAGATTCTGTGTGCATTTACAGAGATTTCCAGGGCTGGTTTTGAGCTTCTACCCTGTGAAATACATACTCTGCTGTTTCCTAGACATAAGATTTTTACTTCTTTTGCACCAAATAATACATAATAAATCAGTTTGTAGAGTCAATGATCTGATTAAGATTCCTATTAAATAAAACATCCCTTCTTCCATGGTACTTTTCTAAGTTTGTGTTCAGCTTGAGTCAAGTAGTGCAGGGTTCAGTACACTACTTGTTTTGCTTTTCAACAAAAAAAAAAAAAAATTCAGAATAAATCCTTTTGGCACCTTGAAATCTGAATTATTCTTTTATTAGAACTCATGTCTGTTGCTCAAGTCACAAAAGAAGGACAATGTTTTTTCATAAGGGTGTGTCCTACCATATAGTTAAAAATAGGTTTTTTTTCTAGGACTTTTCCCTGTTCTAAAAAAAAGCATGAAGTAAATAAAAATGCTGCTGTCTGAACTTGAAGCAGCAGAATAGCCCAAAAAATCCTTAGGGTGTCACTTAGTATTATACAGATAAGCATCTGTGACCACAGAGACTCTTATAAAAAACAAGTATTTTTAATTGAGTTCTTCTGGGCACATATACTGCTCTCTCAAGCTGTTTCCTTGGCTCTCCTTGTGTCTCCCTCCCCATTGCTTTGCTTCTCCAGTGAAATAAAGGCCCTTTATGTTGACAAAACCATTTATGCTGTCACTAGAAACAGAAAACTATACAAATGACTGTGCAGTAACCTATAAATTGTCAGTTGAGCAACTGAGAAATTGGTAGGTAAACCACCCCTCTAGAGATGGATACACAAAAGTTCACTGCAGTTGGTTTAGTATGTACAATTACTTTAAATGCCCTGGTCTTTGCCTGCTGGTTGTAGGCTTCAGGAGAGTTTTCACTTACTGTTAGAAAATAAATAAATTTCTTCTGAATAGTCCAAATATTTTCATATCATCTAGGTGACCCAGAGATGTGTGTCAAAGTCTGAAATATTTCTTCATTCTCTTATTTATCAGTTCTGCTGGCAGAAGCATTAATTGCAGTCTGCTAGCTATATAAAGGAAAAAACAAATTAATAGAGGGTTTTTCACTTGATTTACTATAAATTAGAAAGTATTTCCAAGGGGAAAAGAAAGATTCAGGCAGCATTTGCTCTCTTGCTATTGTAAAAAAAAAAAAAAAAAAAAAGGCATTGTTCATTTAAAATAATAGCTTTTACAGAATGAGTCTATTTTTCTCCTTACCGGAAGATTGCAGGAACAGAACACAATTAATGCACTTACTGCCACTCCTGATTAAAGTGAAGATTTAAGCTCCAGCATATCCTGTCTTAAACTGATTTCAAAATGTCTATTTTTCAGATAATGCCAATATGATGGTCATTTCAGAACAACACTTTACAGTCTGGAACACTGACCATTCCATGGATCTTTACAGTATCAGTTACAGTAAAAACTGGATTTACAGTTCTCCAATTAAAAACTCCCTCTGTTTTACTCTCAGCTAAGGACTAAACAGATACCTGTAGTTGATTAAGTCCTCAATTAATTAGCCCTGTATAAATATGATGGGGACAACACATTGAAGGGGTGGGCAAGATTTGTACTCTATTACTACACAGAAGATAATTTCATCACAAATATCTGGTCTTAAGTCTATTAGCATAATAAAACTAAAAACCTTGTCATATGGTACCCATGGCCAGCCTTTGACTTCAGACTTTACCAAACATCTTCATCATCCTGTTCTTCTCACTGAAAAAGGAATAGTGAAATATCTAAGAACTTGTGCTGCATATCTGCTTAGAGAGTGCACTGAAATCACAACTACAACCACTGAGGATATGGTGTAACTATAATAACTAACTCAGTTTTAAAGGAGATTAAGTTTCAGAACTGATGCATTCACTTCAAAGGAGCTCAATTTCTTAAAGTCAGTAAATCTCAACTTTTTTTAAAAAGACATAAGATATGGAATCCTGAAAATCAGGGCCATATTTTATCCAATAGCAAAAGCAATAAAGTAATTCCTGTGCAATAACAGATCAACATTTGCAAAGCCAGTAACTTTGATGCACTTAGAGAAAAAAGTAAAATTTGGTTAGGAATCACCTGAGGGACTCCCTGCTTAGAACTGTGTTTTCAGGTACATATCAAAATTGGAAAGAGAATCTGTCCCTACATAAACTAGGGCAGATTCTTAGGGTTGCCATTCTGCAGAGCCTGTTTCTTTCAGTGCTGTTAGCTTTACAGATGAAAAGGAGCTGCTTAAGGTGAGGAAACTGTTGGCAGGAAAATAAACTAGCTTGGCAAAAGATCAGGAGGTTTCAATCTCTTGGCAAGAAATCAAAGTTTCCTTCCTTTCTTTGTTTAAAACACTTGATCTGCCATTCTCTGAACAAAGCATATGGAAAATTCTGAAGAGATTGTCCATTTCTTTATTCCTTCCCTGCCTGGAACTGAAGTAATCTAAGAGCCTTTAAAAAGACCAAATATAAGAGTACATAGTTAGTTTTGGTTCTCATGAGTAGTAGATCCTGGATTAGAGTTATGTATTCATGAATTATAGGACTTTTCATCCAGGATCTCTTACCACATTTTCGTTCACATCAAACAGAATGTAACACCTTTTTTAGTATTGACACAGAAAGATGGGGAGAGGAGCAAAAATGTGAACTGCAGAAATAAGAAAAATCACCTGGGGTGGTGGAATTTAGGAAAAGCCAGTATTTGAACATTTATCCATTTCTTGATTTAACAGAGTAGAACTCTCATTATAGGATGTCTTAAACTAAAGTGAAAGCATGAAAATTCTTAGGTTGTATCAGACAATACATCATTATCAGCTTATTTTAAGCAGCAAAGTATCCTTACAGTTTAGTAAGTGCACATTTTCTGATTTCTTCCTCTGTACTTGATGAAAAGATGCAGTTAAGCATTACAACTACAGAACATAGCTTCCCACATTTCTTCAAAAAGTACTAAGAATGTTGCTGCTTTTACTATTTATTAAGTAAAACGAGATCTGAGTATCAATAGATGCATAACTGTAGAATAATTACACCTTTTCACAACCTCTCAGAGTTCATCCTCTTTAATGCAATACCTTAAACTTGAAATTTTTAGCTGTCTTAATCAAATATCCAGAATTAAGTCGTTGCCTTCACTCTATGCAGCAAGATATTTAAATTGGTCTCTTCAAACCTTACTTAATATTAGGATGAATATTTCTATGTGGATGCTGATTAAAATAGCCTGCAACAGTTTATTTACAGACATGGACAACAGTTGTACTAAGGAACTGATGTGTATCTCCTTTTTTGCTTAAGAAAATATTCCTTAAAATACAGCCTAATTTTCTATATATATTAATTTCCTATTTCTCATCTTTTTGGACACCTGGTAATTACTGATGTTTCATTATCTTCTCAAGGTAGCTCTGTTTTTACCAACTTTGTCACAGTTTTGGGGTCAAAAATGGCCTCTCTCATCTGCTTGCAAATTTGCATTAATGTATCACATCCTGGTAGGGAAGAGGATAGAAGTTAGCCTGGAGGAAGGGATAAAACCTTGTAAAGAACAGAAAGAAAAAATTCCTCTATTCTTCAGAAAAAACTGCCTAATGATTGTTTAACAGATTCATAGTTCTTGAATAATTAGGATAGAATAAAACAGAATTACAAGCCAGATGCCATATTTGAGATTACTATTCTGTCAACTCGACCTGTACAAGTTCACCAGAGAGTTTCCTTCTCTTGTTCATGACATCCTGTTGTCATGAACGAGACATTGTTCATGGTGTTCGTTGTTTAAGGTATTATGTTTTGGAAACAGAAGCAGAATTCTTTTACCTTGTTTGTAAATCAGGCCTCTTTCAAGTTGCTGCAGAGTAACAGGCTAAATTGGTAATTGGTGCTAGCAATTCTTCTTTATGATCCTGGTCTTCTAATTACTAATAATTATAATAATTATCCATACTTCTTACTATGAATTTAATTCCTTCCTACAAGGAAATGCACAAACAGGAACACTTTATAGCCTTCCTGTCTGGTCCTGTTGTAGACATTCTCTCATTGGTTCCACTCCAAAAATCCATTTTTATCAAGAAATAGCTCTACTGTCAATCTAGAGAAGCCATTCCTGACAGTGAGACTGAACTGACTCCATGCATTAAGAAACCTGACTTCCTTCTGCCCACTCTCATACTCCCAAAGCCACTCCTGCCTTCCATGCTGGTGATGCCAGCAGCAGGCTCAAGCCTTCATATCACTAGGGTGCTGTGCTCTGCTCTATGTCCTCTGAGAAGTCCAAGAGCTGGGAACCATTTCCCTCTTCGTAGTTCCATCGATGTATTTGCACAGACTGGGCACTCAGCACTGCAGAGCAGCACTGGAGTTAAAAGAAAGCTTCCAACGCTGTCCAAAAGGTGTGCAGTGGGAACAGAATGTATTGCTGTAGGAATGTTTGCAGGGAGGAGTGATTAACACATCTGCTCTTACTTGCAGTAGCCCTTTTACCCCAGCGATTCAAAAGCCACGAGACATGTCTAGCACATCCCATGTCATGCTTGCTAGAAGTCGTGCAAAGCAAACATAACTGAACATTCCTGTACAATAGCTGTTTTTTTAAACAGTTACTTCACTATTGTTAACTGTACTACAAGTTATGACAAGTGATATATCCATAGTCATCCCTTTGGCATTCTTTATAAAAACATGAATCACGGAAACATTCATCATGAGGAACTCCCATCATAAGGACATGTACACAGTGTGTCCTTCAGCCTGGCTGTATCTTTCCACTCTGTAAAATGTAACTGTCAGAACAACTTCAATGAATTGTACAGGCCAACATGTAAGTTTGGTAAAGCACAACTGATAAAACACATGTCAGAATTCATTAGTTATGTTTAACTTCAAGTAATGCTTGTGTACAGAAGAAAAATGAAAATTTTCTTTCTTTGTAAGTCATTCTACCAAACACTGTAATAGCACCATATTAGTGTACATTAACCAGAAAACAAAACACTTGGAAGAATTGGCCAACTAACAAAGCTCAGACATTGTAAAGCATGGATAAAGAGCATAAACAGGATAAAAGAACTACTAAACCAGATTGTGCTTGAGCTTGGTCAACAGGAAAGGGAGGAATTAACCACTGCAGCTGCCCCAAAATTGTCAAAAGGAAAGGAATAGACCTAACATATCCAGAAGCCCTTTCAAAAAGACTCACAGGGTTTTTTTTCTCATGTTTTTCCCCACAAAAGCCTTTCACCACTTTGGGTCAATGCTAAATGGTGCTGACAGCTGTTGTTTATAGTACCTTTAGCCTGTGCAAGATACAGAAGTAACAGTAACTTTCCCTGCAAACTGAAATGGTTTCATTCAGAATAGTGCCAGTTTTCTGGAGGTGACAGGAAAGGGTACACAATGGGGTAAGTATAAGGACCATCTGCTATGCCATATAAAAGGAAAGGAACTCAGGAGAAGGGTGCTACCTACAGACATCACCAGGCATGTTTTCCCATGGATAAAGGTACTTGCACTCCAAGAGACACAGTGACACCCTCTGTATTCTTACTCTTTGCTTTTCCAGGCAAGAGATGACAAAAAGATTTCTACTCCCTAAGAAAGAGAGCTAACTGATAAGAATTTTATACTAGCTCTGCTCAGGTTCACACAGTTATATAAGTGAACCTCAAGAGAAATACCAAGCAATGATTTCCTAAGAAACATTATTCTTTGGGTCTATTTTTTTAAAAATGAAATACTAGACTGAGTGTTTCTTGCTGTAATGAGGCAGTGCTGAATCATAAAACGTCCTGTGCTGAACTGAGCTGGTTTTCAGCAGCTCCCCGAGGCTCTTGTGACACAAAGTTCCAAACGCACTCCCTGAGCTGCCCTGATCACAGGGGACTTTACCCAACCATTACATGTCAGGTCTCATACTGGAAAGCACCAGTACCTTCTTCCACCTGTAGATTTCAAAATGTATGTGTTTGACACTCGGGAAAAATGTACGCTTTGCTTTTAGCAGAAGTCTCAGAACTGGTAGGATTTTCAGAGCTTCTGTAGTGCTATAAGCCATAATTGCGAAGATCTTAATTAAAATCCTATTATGGAGGAAAAAACACTGTATATAATAAAAACATTTCTTTTACAATTCATTACAGCATAAAGAGATTAAATGTTTTGGTATTAAAAAACTAATGATAAAAAGATAATTATTGTAATAACATTAAATAAGCAATTTATACTTTTTGAGGTAAATAACGTCAGCATACTTATCCTCATCATAGATGTGGATGTTCAGATCAGAAAACTGTTACAGATATATCGTTAAAAGCTGTAAAAGTGACAATATTTTAAATACAGTATTATAAGCATTTTGTTTCTAAAAAAATGCTGATATTAAAAGTATATAAAACCATGAATCACTTTATAACTACAACTATACAATTTCAGGCATCTGCTCTAAGTACAGATGTCATCTTACTTTTGTACTGGCATTAGTTTATAGTTGAAGAAATAACTATCTCAAGTATTGTATTTGTTATGATGCTCTTAGCTTAATGTAAAGTTGCCTTTCCTAATAAAGATGCCACTTTGAAGATGTGCCAGGAATTTGCACACAGGTTCCTATTACTAAATCTATTTCATACTGGAATACAAAAGTGAACTACTTGCTGCAACACAAGGTGTTTACTGACCAAAGGAGCCTTTGCAATGAAACAACTGAAGGTACTCAGTACCACAGAGAAATAATCTCTGTGAACAATGATTTCATTAGGTTAATATTAATAACAAGCATCATTTTGTCTCTGTGCTCAGTGAAATGAGGAGAGTAATGGTAAGAGGAACAGAAGTAGCATCAAAGAAAATCCTGGACTTCAGATACAAGGGAAAGGCCTTTCTCTTATACCTTTCAGAGCCAGCAGGAGCGTCAAACTTTAAATGATGTTCTTATAAGAACACATCAAGCTGCTACCAATCTCACATTTTAGCTTGCTACAGTCAGAATTACCAAACAGTTCCAGCAGCTGGGCTGAGTAAAACACGGCAGGAAAGACAGCACTGTTTGTACAATGCCTGCAGAGTGGCCAGGGCACCCTGTAACCTGTCACAAATGGCATTTAATGTAATAGAGTACACAATTTAGTTTTTTAGATTGTATTAGCACTCAAATGCATCTTATCTGCTGGAAAACGAGGCAGCCAAGTGAGACACCACAACATTGGCAAAGCAGGAAAAAGGGAGACAGCTAGAATAAAAAAATTGCAGTTTCAAATTACATAATTTCCTTTTGCCACAACAACTCAAGCAATCCACAACCACAGGGTTATTTTCCTCCCCCAATCATCCCTCATTTTCTATCATAAACATCCAGTGACCTGGTCAATACTTTTGACCTGGGCCCTGCTCTTGCAACACTTGCATATTCATTCAAGTTTACTCACATGAGTAGCATCTTTGGTTGCAGTAAGACAATTCATTGAACATGTAAATCTTTTGGGATTGCTGGCTTTTTGTTAAGGTGAAGCAGGTTGTTAAAATAACTTTGCTCCTGAAAGTTTAACAAGGAACTTTACAGTGGCAGGAAGAAGAAAAGAACAAAGTATTTCACAGACTCTTTAAAAAAATATGAAAATAATTTTTAAAAGACTCATTGAAAATGGTAACAGGAAGACAGAAATAATCTTTATCCTGCCTCCTCTCCATGGTGCAAATAGAAATTGTCCATGTTGTGAAAAGTGAATTTAGAAAATTAAAATGAATATTTCAAACTAACACATTCTTCTCTGTCGTACACTGTGCCAAACTGTGCATTATCAGACTTCTGATGTGTTACTCTGAATGATTCATGAAACACTTAACATTATGGATCTCACTGATGCACACCCTGCTGGGATTAGTGACACCACAACATTTCTAAAATGAAATGCAATGTTATGCACACATGGTGTCCTGAATTCACAGATCTCAGTATTGCAACACATTTTGAAAAATGCAGCCTTGAAGCACCCAATATCACTGGGGATATGTGATTCTAACAAGACATTAAATTCTGGTTCTGTCTATACATAACCTCTTTCTAAATGGCAACTTAAAACTCAGTTATGCACTGGAAAACCTACGGCCATTTCAGAGTACTGCTTTATGGTTCTGGAGGATTTTTGAAACAACATTTCTATGGATTTGAGGTATATCAATTCAGGACAAAAGTATGATGCCACTAGCACTAACATGTCTCTCCTAGCTGTAATCAGGTGATGGTTGTGGGTTTTGTGTCACTTTGTGTTTTGTGGGTTTTTTAAAATGCATATAATAATAAAGTTTTCTGTCTTGGCTTCTTAAATATACTAGCCTAGTATATTTACTACCACTGTAAGAGCTTTCTACAGGTGGGAGCAATGAGAAATAAAATCAATGGATGTCAATAGTGGAAGCACTCTTGCAAATCCATGCCAGGACGACATCACTCTTCTCTAAACTTCCTCTGCTTTTCACCATCTTTCAGGATCATCTTTCTCAATTAAAAAACCAAATCAGAATTCAGCTTCTATTGTTTTAAATTATTTGACAGAAAGTCTCCATTCAAAAGGCAAACAATTTTATGCTCATAATTCATGAACAGAATTACCCACTAATCCTAAGTAAAACTGGTTTTGATTTTTCACTTGAATATTAAGTATATAAAGCACCAGAAAAGCAAATTTAAAAGGAATAAAGAGCAATTCTTTTTCTACTCAGAACAACACGAAGTATTACCAATGTATTGCTTAGCTGTGACTAAAACACTTACAGTATTTAAAACTTAAGAGTTTGGGATGTGCTGTTAGATTATAAATAAATACCAATGCTCTGTGCTCCACATGACAGACCTGAGCACAGAAGACATTGTATATAGAGGCTTTCCTCCTCTAAAACAGACGTGAGTTAATACCAGTGTCTAGCCAAAAGAAGTCCTTGAGTTCAGTAAGAGGTTTGCTGTATGAAAAACAGAAAATGGGGCATTTGCAGCCTCCAGGACACCAAGGAATGAAGTAGTTTCCACTTCTACTTTAGGCAATGGAAATTATGGCTGGATAGATGACAGTGACCAGCATGTGCAGGGTCAGCTTTAAAAGTTGTGCAAAGAACAACTGCCTATTTTCTTACCACAGAAAATCAGCAGGAGGCATCTCATGAGTAATACACTTCACCAGTAGCAAGCATTCATAGCAATATTCCCAAGTAATTCAATTTAGGTTGTCATAAAATTGAAAAATAAAAACACTTCAAAATTTGCATGAGAATTGATAAACATTTGAAGATCGTTTCAACTTGCATACATAACCTTTTCACCATTACAGCACTTAACTGTATGATGCATTTTGCAACTTGAATTAAAATCTATATTACACTGAAATAAATGTCTTGTAAAAAGTCAATTACAAATTGCTTTGGTCTACCTGTAGCTTAATTTATCACCAAAATACAGAAAAATTATCAGGAAATCTGATAAAAGTTTAAAATTGCCAAAAAGAATGTGTATTTACTTGTAAATACATTTTCTTTGTATATAGTATTATCACTTATAAGAATACACTTAATAATAATAATAAATAAATGCTTTATTCCATTAAATTGGTGCAATCTTATCTTCACTCCATTAAAATCACTTTTCAGAGTTTGACCCTGTTGTCTTATTTCCAAGTGATATGTAGAGCTTTATATCTTATGACAATTTGAACATATTACAATAAACCACCCAAAAACTAACAGAATTTAACAGACAGACCAGCTAACCAGTAAGATTCCAAGTTTGACAGGATATATGAGCTCCACTGTCTGACATTACTTGAAAATTAAAAAATCCTTCCTGAAAACTGTGGAACAAAGAGGAAATGTTAGTAGAAATAACAAGAAAAAAAAGAAAGAAAACAAATGAATCATTGTAATCAAAGCAGTAACAGTCATTTTCAAAAGCTTTTGCCTCTTCACTCTATCATTGCTTTTTGTATTTCAGAATTTCTATTCTAAGCTTCTTGGAGAGATATGGTTCATCATTTGATTCATCTCCAATAACACAAAAATATCTCCTTTCTTAGAGCAAAGGAAAATAATACAGTCTATTCAGCTGGTGGTCCTACATAGCCTGTCAATGTCACATTACACTGGCTGGCTCTTCTCAAACAGGTGTACTGAGTTTCTGAAACACAGTCAGAATATGGAAAGTTCTGAGGTGGTTTCTACTCTTTTTGGTAATGATATAATTACAACAACAAACAAACTCCTGACTTAGCCTCCCCTCCGTTTGCATAACCTCCAGAAACGACTCTGTTGGGATCATTCAGTTCGTCAAACAGTCCTGTTTCAATGATTTCCTCCTGCCAGGGTATAGGGACAGCACCTGTTGCAAACTTTTTGAAGAACTTCTTGTCTTTGTCATCAAACTCAATTCCTCGTATTTCAGAGAAGTCAGCAATGTCTGCAACATCTTTGGCATAGACAACTGATGGATCTGGCACAAATGGAGGGTCAACAAGGTTTGCCTCTAACCTGTGGAAATTTATCGTTTTGAAGAAGCTGTGTTTTCTTGGGTCATCATCTTCATTCCTGCAATAAAGCACAAGTTTGTTCATCAGTGTGTTTTGCTCTCAGAGATATACAGGGGTGTCTGTGTTTTGTACATGACAGTACTTTAGATATACACATATATATATATATATATATATTGCAGCACAATTCCTTTTTTCCTAACCGAGGAATGCTGCATTGTACAACATTAGCTGAGAAGCTGAAAACGTTCTGATCCCACTACTGCACCTCTCAGGGTAAATCAGCCCAGGCAAGGTGCCACACAGGAGCTGCAGTGCTGCATCTGGGGTACCCCACCCAAAGCTACACTTCCACCAGAACTGAACCTACAGCAGGGAGGGGAGGGAGTATTGGATTTACTGTCCCACAAGGGAAGTTCAATGATTGGCTCTGTATCTATAGGATAAGAGTATCTGTGCTATAGGGTAAGAATATGTATTAAACTTTAGAATGGGGTATATTGGGTTAATACATCTATAGACTGATTCTGAGCAGCAATAGTCTGAATAGGAAGCTGGTGACAAATGACAATTCTCATTTTATCTTAATTCAAAGCATCTACACATTTACATCCTAAAACTCAGTTATGTCACTCAAATAAACACTCCCACTTATAGTGACAGTTCATTTAAAGTAATTACTCTTATAAATTAACAAAGATTTTTTTTTAGGCAAGAGATTCACAGATTATGACATTAGCAAAAGTATGTGTGCCACTGTCACAAACATAATCCTTTATTAATATATTTAAAACCCAATAATAAAAACCAGAAAGGACTAAATAATTGTAAATGCTTAAGTTAAATAAATCTTACAAAAAACAACTGCAGACCTCAGGGAGAACTTCAGCTGTAAAGGAACTAGTGAATTGTTTCACTGTAGACCGATAGAGAGACTTGTAGGATATTTTCTGGTGATAAAAATCATTTGAGCCTCAAATGTGTGCTTGTTGAAGCATGACCAAAGACCACAGCTTTTGAACTGTGCCTCTAGTGTCAAGACATGCAAAGTCTGAATTTGGAATTCTAGAGAAAGAAGGAGCAGAGAGGAGCACTGTCTTTTCCACACCTATGCATTCTTTGTTTAATGTATTTATTGATGCATTGCTCTTGAAATAAGTAATACAGGAAAATCCAATTTGTCTGCGTTTTGGCCTCAGAAAATGGTAGTTCCTAACACACTGCTTTTTTTCTTTCCCAACCTCCTTACAAAATCAAACTCAGCAAAGTGTAAGCCCTCGTGTATTTCTAGACAATGTTCTATGAATAAAATTTAATGCAAACCTTTGGCAAGTCTTTTTATCTTTGCAAAAGTGCAGAAGCACCATATAGAAGCAGTATATTTGTGTGATTATGGAAGAATCTTTATTTTTTAGAATCTCAATTTCCATGCATGCAGAACAGCTCATCCACCTTGGAACTACTGCCTGTTCCTCATGCTGGCCTGCTGTGCTTCTGGCCTGTCTTGGTGCTCCCTGGGCACAGCAGAGATGAAACCACCAGCTGCTCTTTTCAGCCCCTTGCTAGAAAATTGTCACTTTGCACCTCTGCTGCCCAGTTCTTCTGAGCAAGCCACCACCAGCCACTACCCACTATACACCAGCATGAATAAGCAGGATGCCACAACCTGAAGAATGGTAGATGCTGCCATCCAGGCATGCTGGACAATGAAAAGTATTATGTTTTCAACCCCAAAGCACCATATGAACAAAATTATGAATGTACAGATTAAGGATCTTGACTTCTGCATATCCATAGGCCTCAAAATCATCTCCTACCTTACCTAGCCAGTGACAACCAAGTAGTCAAGCAGCCTGAAATTATTTATTTACATTCACTGTTAGCCTGAAATGCATTTCAGCTGCTGTTCAAATTAACTGGTGTCCTGGGACACTGGTAAGCCAGGGGTGCTGACTGGGCAGAGGCACTAGCAAAAATCTCCCTTTATTTTGCTTCTCCTTTCTGTAACATAAACCAAAAAGCACTGGAAGCTGGTGGAGACTGCAGAATGGATTGCTGCAGTGTTCCTTGTCCTGAAACCATAAAAAGTTAAAAAATGTAAAGCTACATGAATGCCATCTACTGGAACTGAGACTTCTTCCAACTAGCTGGAGATGAACTTGAGCTCATCCTCTGTGAACTGCATTTTCACACAACTTTAATAGGAAGAGCAAATGAACTCACATGAAGTTGGTAAATTTTGTATCCTTCCATTAAAAAAAAAATCACTTTACAGTTTCAGGATTCGAGATATTAATCTCAAAAAGCTTGAGTGGAGAAAAGGGGTTACATCTTTCCTGAGTTAGCTAGTGAAATCACATCTTCAATAGAAGAGTGGAGTGTTTTAAAAGGTCAGGTGTACAAAATAAAGCTGTCTTTGAGCAGCTTTAACTTATGCAACAGGCACTGCTGTGGATAACCCAAGCTCTTGTTGTCCTTAGGAGAATTACAGTGCTAATCTTTACATAACACACAGCTGTCCTGAATAGTATCACCCTGTTTAAGAGGTACATGCACACTTTTATTCTGTATCATGCTCAGGGTATACATCCTATTTATTGTTCACCTTCTCCAAGTATGACACATCAGATGAAGGATATCTTAAACAGCAGAAAATTAAAAATACTATGTGCAGTAACCCTTCTGTGTGCATTTCTCATTTTGTTGAGAAGTTATGGAACAAAAAAGCAGATAGTAAGATTGTAAATTATTCCCCTGGAAAAGGCAATGTGATTACAATAAATGAATTGTCTGTTGCTGATTTTGTTTCAGACTTGCTGAATGAACTCAACCAAGTCACTCACAGTTTCTAAATTTCATTTTCCCCTACTCTGAAATTTGTTTACTTCACGAAGTGTTGTTAAGTCCAAATGTCTGCAAAGTACGCTGACTTTAAGTTAAAGTGCTCTGAAGGTTTTTGTGTTAAATTTACTTTTAAAACATACTAAAACAATATAGATTTTGTATTAAACATACTCCTTGTGCTGCTGAAAATAACTTTTTCCTGCTGCCTTACACAGCAGTTGCTGGGAAAATTCATCAGGCACAAGAGTAGCTGTCTTCATTTAGCAACAGAATATTAAGAATATGTGTATTAATGATCTATTATCTTTCATTAGAGTTAATTCTTTCAGACAAATGTTTGCCTAACATTTTGAAAAACTGTTCCACGTTGTTATGAAATATAAATTTAGAAGACTATCTATGCATTTTCAATGAGATCCTTTGTCTAGTCCACCTTTAGACTGGAAAAGCACCTGATACATACATTTCTATTCACAGATTATTCACATCACGGTGTATTCTAAAGATAGGTATTATCGACTTCCTATTAATTTTTTACATTTTTATTGTATTTCTTTAATTTGTCTATATTGCAAATGTAGATCTGCAGTCTGTCTAATTAAAAATGCACTAAATTATTTATATACACACACGCACGTATCAGAGGGATCAGAGCTATTAAAAGTTAAACATTACAAGGTTTAGCTTTGCAATTCTCTTCTTATTGAACAGTTCCTTGAAACTGCTAAGTCACGGACATATCTACCAGTCTTCATCAACCCAAAGCCACCTCTGAAGTGCCCAGAAATGTTTTGCTTTATAGGAATTTGTGCCAAATATTCTTTTTCTCCCTGGGATGAGTCAGGATGACCAGAAATTCTACAGCATTATTTTAAAGCACTTGGGCAAAGCAGAGGGGTTAAGGTCTCTTCAGTAAGAAGCCAATGATGCAGCCTTGCAAATTAGATATCTGCAGGGAAGAGAATCCACATTCCAGATTTGGATTTCTGCCCGCATCATTCCAGTAAGTGCTACAGCCTAATATTCTGCATTCAGTCTGCACTAGGAGTGATGCAGGTATCCACTTGAATATCCTTTATCTTTAGGAGACATTGTGTAAGAAAAACCTTTTTGACCCTTTCTCCCCAAACTGTATAGAGTCTAACACAGAAAATAACAAGAAGGCAACTCCTATGAGTCATTTGGAATGAGGATAGATGATCACACTATTGCAACAATATTCCTTATTTCCATATTATCTTCAAAACTTTCTACCTCTTTCTTCCCAGAAGTTAAAGGGAAAAATCATTACTCTGTAGAAAGTGAAGTTCTAACGCATTTTGTGCAATGAGTGAAATAACTATATTGTTTGCAGCTTTAATTTCTGTTGTACTGAGATTGAGAAGGCATACCTGCTTCCTAAACGGTCCTCTTTTTTCTTAGCCAAAAACAGCTTGCAAATATCTTTTGCTTCTTCTGTAAAGCTGGCATGTTCAAATTTCACCTCATCTTCCAGAGTTCTTCTTCTAACCTCATCCTTGTTGACCTTTTCTTTGAAATCCTTGAATGGTGTTCGCCCAGCCACCATCTCATAAATAGTACAGCCCATAGCAAACCAGTCCACGGGATAGCTGTAGTCCTCTTCCTTCAGGATTTCTGGAGCCATGTAACCGTTTGTCCCAGCCTAATGCAAACACACAGACAGATTTACTTTAAAATGTCAGTAGTGAAATGCATACAGTTAAACAGACTACTCTATAATTCTTCCAAAATATTAGTAATTCTACTGATATATTTTGTACCTAGAACCCTGACCTTTTTTTTAATCTAGAATTGGTGAGGTATAACTTTTTAATCTCGAATCGGTGGGGTATAACTTTTTTAGGACATGGACCATATCTCTCTTTAAGCATCTTAGCACATAGGAAAACTGTCTAAAATATGCTTTTCAAAGTTGAAATGTCAGTGCAATTTCTACCAAAAAGTGGTTAAATTTTAAATTCATGGCTAGCTTGCTTTCTTCCTTCATTTTATTCTTTTCTTTGGTTGAAGATATTCTTAGTTTTGTTGTGTAAACACAAGTAGCAATCAATTTGAAAAGATTTTTATTAAAATACAAAAATCAGGCAAAACAGTCACTGATTCCCACCCTGTGCAATGGTTATAATTGGTTCAACACAGGTCTCTGCTGCCAGTGACAAAATTCTCATCAAGCCAGCAGCTGAGCTGCAATGAGGAAGTTCTCAGCCATTTCCCTGTTGGTTTCTGGACAAATGTTCTACCACCAAGGGCCAAGAAAAACTCTTAAAAACCACTGTAAGAAAGTAAACCTATGAAAATTATAATTCATAAATTACACACATTTGGGTGAAGGAACAAGTTCATACTTCCTGACTAAAAAAGTTGCCTGAATAAAGACTATTTACAGCACTAATGGCCCCTTCTCGAGGGGAGAAATGGCCACTCTTTGAGAGGGACATCTGCCTGCTTTCTTCCCAGCCCAGCCCTGCCACTTGCCCCTTGGGGGACAGGCTGCAGGCATTGAAATAGCTCCTGATGCCTCTGTCCCTGGGGAGCTGATTCACCTGAGAGGAAAGTGAAGGGATCAGCTCTCTCTATGCTCTCTGCTGCATTGTTACATGACTGAGGATGTGGGATTTCAATCACAACAGCATTTCCTCAGCTGAACCCATGTTTACTGCTGTGTCTTATGCTCTATATGATGTATTTACCAGATGCAGCTAACAGTGATAACCAAGGCAGAAGTTGTTTGAACCTCTAACATCTTTTTTAAATACTGGGACTGATGTATTACCAGCATAACAATTTTAAATAAAAAAGTGTGCAAAATCCCACTAAAGCTTACTCAAGACGGTCATTATTACTGCTATCAGAATACAATCAGTGACAGAGATTCACTCCAAAGCAAAACAGTTAGAAAAAGGTAAAGCTAAGCTCATTTGGACAAATGGTATTTATAAAAAGTGCAGCTCAACAGATGAATTTTATTCTATGGGGTTAGATAACCCCTCTGATTTTTGCAAATTTAGGCACAGCGCTTCCAAGTCAGGTCTCCCCATAAACTTCAGCTTGTGTCACTACACATTATGACATATGATGTCTCTACTGTAAACGATGTTTGCAAGAGGGAACATTTTAGCATCAATTAAAACATAAGCCTAACAGACAGAAAATTAAATCCACTTTGTTTTCTCTCTTTGTAGTTTTTTGGTTTTTTTTTTTTTTTGCTTTTAAGGATATAGAGCAAAATCCTCTGTATGGTTGAAAAACAGAAATGGGATGAGAAGAACAAAAATATCAGTCAGGTTAAAAGCAAAAAGAAAGGTTAAAAGTGAACAGTTGCCTCCCTCACTAAAGCCACAGAAGTAGAGAAGAGCAGCACGGGCACTGCAGCTGCTGACATCATCCCACAGGCAATTTGTACTGCTCACAATGGGTTTCTCTAACTAAAAATATTGAGAGAGACCCTGACAGTTTGACATTTTTAGGTATGATTACTGCTCTGTTCAGGGGAGGGGACAAATGCTCAAACACAGACCCCAGACCCCAGATCCATCTGGCCTCAGAAAAACCTGAAGGGAGAGGAGAGGTTTAAAGTAGTACAGAAATTTTAATACAAAAGCTTGCACACATAGCTCACAGTGGATTAGTAAACACAGCTCTAAATAGGTTTCTGGAACTTTTTTTTCTTTGCTTTTTTCTTCTTCTTCTGGGAAGCAATAAACATTCTTATTTTTACTGAGATGAAGATGGAAAACTAATGCCTTGAAGAACTATTGAGTCACATTATCATCAAAATGTGCCCTGACAGCACAATATGGTCTTTCTGATAAGAGATTACTTTGCTGCAACTTAGCATCATCATACAGAACCTGGATACATCTGACATGGAAAAGTCAGCAATCTACTGTCACAGATGTGTCTCAAGGCAGCTCCTTTCAGACTGTCTCTTTCCTTCCCCTTGCATTTTCTCTTCCACAGCTGTTTTTTCAAAAGAAGTAATTGCCAAGTAACTTCAGTCTCTTCAGTGGGCATTTTCAACATAGCCTCCAGCAGGACACACCATCTGGAAGAACACCACGGTGCTTTGACACGGTGCTTGTGTTTCTCAAGAACAGAGAAAGCAAGGCCATCACCACAGACCAAAAAGACAGCACAACCACAACTTAACAGAAAACAGAATCAACCAACAACAGCCTCCCTTCGGGCTAAAGTGACAGGCTGTGGATGAGCTTAAATGTAAACAAGAACTAAACTTCAACACTCTAAATTAGTAGCTCTGAAATCTTGAGCTGTTACTGGGCTGATCCAACTCCATCTGAGGAAGTCTAGAAACATATCATTCCTCTGATATGCCAAACCATTTCAATTCAGAATGTAATGAGAGCTGGTTTTCTCATAGAATTTCATCCAAACTTGAATCTAAAAACAAATCTCTCCCAATCCTGAAGCTTTCCTTCTAATCACAATGAAGGAACAGGCTAAGAAGCAGGAATCTAAACCTAATCTCGTAAGATTTGAGACTTAAAACCCACTAAAACATGACAATTTTATAGCAGAAGCAAACACATTTCACAAGTGAACAGGGATTTTTAAGGGAGAAGAAAAGTAATAAGGGGGGAGAAATACATAAATCTCTATTTTTATCAAAACAGGAATTTGAAGAAAGGAAGAAAAGAGCTTAAATTTTAGTCTTTTCCACCTATTTCTCTGTATGTGTAGTTTTGGCAAAATGATTTGGGAAGAAAGATGCTAAAGCCTCTAGCATTTGCCTTATTAGAGAATGCAAAAAAAGGAATTATTCAGCACCTGGAAGAACATAGATCCTTCAAATGAAGATTTAATTCTATCTTTGGAGAGCAGGCAGCATTAGAGGGAAGGTAATACCTAACATCCCTATACTAATCATTATGGAGAACAAGATGTAAAAATCAGATCACCTTTCCAGGAACAGAGATCCTAGGGCAACAGGAAAGGCAGCCTCAGTAACCTCAGGAGAGGTTTATCTAAGGAGGTAAAACAGAAGTTTTGTGAAGAGAGTTATTAAACTGTACAATTCTCACTAGCAGTGAAAATTGAAATCTGAGCAGCAAAAAATAATGTATTAGGTGGAAAACTTATCCACTGATTCCCAAAGCAAAAGTGAACGAAAGTAAATTACTCTTGGCAGGTGTGGAGTAATTAAGTATACTGTAAACTATATTCTGGTGCAAAGATTAAAAAAAAAGGACAGAAAGCAAAGAAATTAAAAGCTACCACAAAAGAAATGCATTACTGCATTATTAAATGCATTATTTTTTTAAGGGGTCTATTTCCCATGGGCTAGTATTGAATATTTAATTCAGTTAGAATTATCTGACCATGCCTCAGAATGGATATCTCCAAGTATGGGATACTGATATGTATATCATACAAAAAATCAGTTGGTCTGTATGATTTTGCAGATGTTTTCATTCAGTACAATTTATAAGTAAATTCAGAAGCTGTATATTAACCAAAACCCACTTTTTCTTACTAGATCTTACTTTACATGAATAAATTTCACTCTTTTAATGGAAACAGAGAAAACAAAAAACCCATACTCAAAGTTAATTCCTTTGTTGTCAACTCTACACTACTAGGATGTTCACTGGGTTTTGATTGAGACCAAGCACATTATTCTCTTCTTTCCTGTATAATTCCTGGTAACACAAGGAACCATTTGAACCTAAGTGTTAACTAATCAGGTGATCTTACACAGACACAAACAGATGATATTACACCTTCACTGACCTGGAAACATCTAATAAAAATATCACAAAGAAGACAAAGAATTTTATATTAACCCAACTTTTTACTAGAGACAGAAACCTTACGCCATTGTAGAGGCACAGAACTTTTTAAAGCATATCCAATACAACACTAGCTATTTTTTGCTCTCCATTTTATATTGTATTTTGTGATAAGCAGGACGGCTTACTTACATATGCTGCTTGAATTATAAAAATAGTCAATAAATTTCAGTCAATTTAATTTTAATTGATCTGATTTTGAAAAGGGTTCACAGATCTACTTTCCCTTTATTTCACTATCTTGAGAACAACTCAAAAGATAATTTTTCAGTTATCCTCTAAAATGTAATGAGCAAATGCTGCCCTTGGCTACATTAGCAAAGAAGTTTCGTTGAGAGGAATTATTGCTTTGAGTGTGATTTGACAGGGCATAGTAGAAATGACTCATCTGAAAGTATACAAATGTTTCTTCTGTGAAATTCAATCCTGCATAAATTTTTCAGAGGTCATATAATTATAATCTTTTAGTAATTCAAGATGTGATCCTGAGAAGCACTAAGTGCACTCAGATGCCAGTGCAGTCAAGGGGCACTTGGCACAGCAGAGCTGGGAGCAGAACCAGGCCTGCACACATCCCTGTGACTGCTGTCCCAACAGGGGACAGACCTTCAGCACCGCCCCTGTGCCAGCTTCCAGCAGGTGCAGGCAAGAAGGAGAGACAACTCTCTGGAGCTTTCAGCAGCACAGAAACAGGCAAATGGGGAGGAATGGGATTTAGATCTTGCTACCTTTTCCCACAGATCTCTGCAAAACAAACTCAATTGATATAACAAACCAAACAGTAAAGCAAATCAGAATGTCTATCTTTTGTTTGCCATGGCACAAGAACTGTTGAACAGAGGAAAAAAAACAAGCTGAGTTTAGCTCTATCAGCTGTTTCCTGGGGCTCGGTCCTTCCTTCCTCCAAGGGGTGCCACTGCCTGCTTTGTTCTCTTGTCCAGCTGTTCCTCCACTCCTTCAGCAATGGCCTTAATAGACCCTGCAGGAATGCAGGAACAGACCACAGAAATCTCTTCCCTGCACACAAGCTAACAGGCCCTAGATGTGGAGAACAACACTGATCTGCCTCTGTCACTCACTTCCCCATCTTAATTCTTCTCCCAAGAGTCACTGTGAGGAGTAACAGAGTGTAATTTAAACGAGATACACAGAACTGCAGTTCCTCCAGTTTCTCACCACATGTTCATACAGTAACAAGAAACTAGCTGACAAAATTAATAGGCAGCTTTTTTTTTTTTTTTTAAGAAGATAAAATTAAATCTAAATAGGGCAAAAGGCACTCAGGAAAGTCACACAGAATAAAGATTCTTATGCATATTGTTAATGCTTAGCAAAGGAAGGGACCTTCTGATGGGATAGCCTATCATGAATTGTTGGGCTACTGATTCAGAAGAACAGAAGGAGGACTCTTCAGAGTAGCAGGAGAAGATAATGACAAAGACAATATTGGAGCTTAGGAGCTCCAATACCAAGTTTGGTCTTGAATCTTACATAAGCATGTGAATCCCACGTGCTTACATAAGATTCAAGATCAAACTTTTTTTTTGAGTTTCACATAAGAAGATAATTTTCATAGGGAAAGTTGTGTGCTTTAAAAAAAGCCCCCACAGGCAAAAACACAAAAGGGACAAACCAGATTTTTGCTATAGTAGAAAAAAAGAAAAAATGGCCCTGGGTTCAAAGTCACTAACAGGAATAGTAAAAAAATCCAGCATTGGTTTTTAATCTTTTAAGTCTGGTCATCAGGAATCACTGAAATGAAGGAAGTTGCAAAACAAAAGAGAAAGCCACTCTGTGCAGTAGGGACTGCTCCCTGTGTGCTCCTCCTTGGGAAGAGAAATAGACACAGGCACAACACGGTTTCAGTTTAGATTCATGCTGTATGGAAGTCAAAGGGATAAAGGGCTTGAGAAAGGACAATCCAGTAATTGGGCACCATTTTTAACTTTGGATTCTAGAGCAGCTCCCTGTTTTCATCTTGCATGATCACATGTAAACCTTTGCCTCAGATCCCGATTAGAGAGAGAACCTGCTAACACTCCCACCTCAGTGAAGTGTCATCAGAAGACAGGAGAAGGCATTCACAGACAGGGAAGCAATCAGACATTACAGGATGGAGCATTTAGGAGAAACAGAACACTTGTCCAATCCCTAGGACCTCCTTTTACACCTGTCAAGGAGTTGTAAAAAACAGTGAGGTCCCCCTGAGCCTCCTCTCTCCAGTTCCCTCAGCTGCTCCTCACCTGATTTGTGCTCCAGACCCTTCCCAGCTCCATTGCCTCTCTCTGGACACACTCCAGCACCTCAATGTCTTTCTGGTAGTGAGAAGCCCAAAACTGAATACAGGATTCAAGGTGCAGCCTCACCAGTGCTGAGCACCAGGTCACTGCCCTGGTCCTGCTGGCCACAGCCCAGGAAGCCATTGGCCTTCTTGCCCACCTGGGCATACACTGGCTCATGTTTAACCAGATGTTGACCAAAAACCCTCTCTTCCCACTGGGCAGCTTTCCAGCCACTCTTCCCCAAGCCTATAGTCTGCAGGGGGTTGTTGTGACCCAGGTGCAGGACCTGCTGCTTTGCCTCACTGAACCTTGTAGAACTGCCATCAGCCCATCAATCCAGCCTGTCCAGATCCCTCAGCAGAGCCTTCCTGCCCTCCAGCAGACCCACATTCCCACCCAGCTTGGTGCTGTCTGAGAACACACTGAGAGTGCACTTGCTCCCCTTGTCCAGACCATCAGTGAAGACAGAGAACAGTGCTGGTCCCAGTACTGAGCTCTGGGGAGCCCCACCAGTGACCAGGTGCCAGCTGGATGGAATTCCATTCCCCACCACCCTCTGGGCCTGGCCATCCAGCCCGTTCTCACCCAGCAAAGAGAGCACCTGAGCAAGCCATGAGCAGCCACGTTTTCAGGAGATGCTGCAGGAAACAGTGACGTAGGCTTTACTGCAGCCCAGACAGACACATCCACAGCCACCTCCTCATCCACAAAGCAGGTCACCCTGGCATGGAAGCAGATGAGGCTGGTCAAGCAGGACCTGCCTTTCCTAAACCCAGGCTGGCTGGGCATGATGCCCTGGTTGTCCTGTATGTGCTGCATGACCACACTCAGGATGATCTACTCCATGATCTTCTCTGGTGCCAAGGTCAGGCTGACAGGCTGGTACTTTCCTGGATCCTCCTTCCAGCCCTTTGTGTGGATGGGCTTCACATTTGCTAACGTCCAGCCAACTGGGACCTCCTTGGTTTTGCAGGACTGCTGGGAAAGTCATGATGGGAAAGGACTCGGTGAGCATTCCTGCCTGCTCCCTCAGTACCCTTGCATGGATCCCAACTGGCCCCACAGACTTTTGTGGGCAAGGCTGCGTTCTGGAAAGTACATTTCAGAGATTAAAAAATCTGAAACACCTGGCATGACAACGCACCTCATAACAACAGTGATTATCAAAATTTTTATGAACATAGTTCTGCTAGTAAAAACATCATCAATTTTACATGTCATACTTCAAAATGTATAAGCAAAACAGCAGCAAGTTCCTCTAATTCTGAGCAAATGAAGAGCTGTCATTTTTCAAAGAGCAAAGGAAGAAGAAATTTTTACAGAATCTTATCCAATAAGAATGCCATGTGTTAATGAACAAAGGTCAACTGTAGAATAGCTTGCTGAGTTATTTTTTATTTCACAAGTCTAAACCCTCCTCCTGCTTTTCAGCTGCCTTGAAATTAAACTGCTAGTTTCAGGAACATCTAAATAGATTTCCTTGTGTTTTCCTAAGAAATAGAATCTTATAATAAACAAACATACAGGAGGGCAAAAGGACATTTTGAGTAAGATTTTAACCAAAACATGTTTTTCCTATAAAAATATTATGATGTCCTTCAAATATATAAAACATAGCACAGGAAAAGTGTGAAGAAGCCCGAAACCTCTGAAGATATGAATGCACTTTTATAAATACTAGAAAAATATGTTTATGTTATTTTTCACAGTTATTATGTCAATATTTAAGCTCTCTGCCTCACACATGCATCTGCACAAAAGTTCTTCTTCACAATTTACATTCAACAGTTGCTTTTCACAAAAGCCATCCCCAGTAAGGGCAGAAAATTCTTCCCTAAATAAACAGCAAATACACACTAACTTCTGGGAAAATGGAATTAACTTGGGATGGAAGCTCCTCATTTCATATGCAAAAAACCCCTAGTGCTAGAATCAATCGAGCACATAACAGACAAAACACTTTGCCTGTGAAAAAGCCATCTTTGCAGGCTCTCAGTTTCTCCTTGTTGTCTATTTCAATTATGTAAGACAGAGAAAATAACAATACTTAAAAAGCCATAATTTTAAGATACAAACTAGTTCCCTCAGGGTCTGATCAATACATCAGATCAGATGCAACAAGCACACTTATAGTAAGTCAGAATGACATTTAAAGTCCTGAAAAGTTTTATTACCACTGGAGTTTGTTTCTGTTTCCAGTGATGTCAGTTAAGAGCTCTGCCTGACTAAATGTGCACAGACACATTTCTTGGTAGACTGCACAAGTGCACATAGCTATCATGAGAAGATCTCATATAACCCATGTGTGTTTAATGAAGGAACATTACATTGTAAGTAGCTTTCAACTGTTTTCTACTTTTATTTTCAAGGCTGTTATTATTCAAACTTGTGTATTTTTTTTTTTTTGTGATTTCTTCTTTCTAGGGCCAGCTGGCACTTCACAAAGGCAAATCAGCACACTTAGTGAAATAAAAGTTTTCTAAATTTTGTAATTATTACTGTATCAACGACTTACAACTACAGTATAAGTTCAAAGAACATTCACACAGAAAGCTGGATGTTTCTCCTTGCTGCTTTAGCAATTGAAAAGAGAGGGAGAAAACTAAAGCTAGAAAACTAGGTATCCAACTCTTTCAAGATCTTTGTAAGGAGCACTGCTTCTGAAAGCATGGCATTTTCATTTTTAATAGTTATGAGCAACTGGTATGGAGCACACAAGTGCTTTCAAAGGAGTGTATGTAACGGCAGTACTTAAAGGATACCAAGGCTACTTCTGCAATTACGTAAGTATTGAATCATCAGTTGCACAATGCTTTTTCTGAAGCATAGACACACTTTATTTTTCACTAAGACCATGTTGAAATTATCCATCTAAAATTCAGAAAACCTTTCCACCCACAAAGAACATTTCTTTGGCTGATGAACAGTACATAAACATTATAATTTTGTAGAAACACTCACTGAAAACTTGGAAAATGTCTAAAACAGGAACTCATTAACAAGCTTATTACTTGTGCCATGTGATAACCTAATCACCTAACAAGATTTACAAAAGGGATTAATGGATCCTCCAGCTGATGTATGGGTGATGTGCATTTATTCATACATGAGAGGACAGGAATTTTTTTCTGCTTCGAAAGCAGAACAAATTTAATCTTTAATAGTTTATACAGCTATGAGAGTGCAGAAACCTTTCAGAATTCATCAAAATAGTGTTATTTTTGCAATCTTTAATGAAATTAATACACAAATAAATCCATATGTTATATACTATAGATCAGGAACCACATCCCTTAATTAGTGACTGAAAATTGTAAACCTTAAATTGTCAGTTTAAACCATCATCCAAAATCTAGAAACAGCTTTACGGTATTAGGCACTTAGATATCAGTACAATACAGATTTGGACTGGAAGAAATACATAGTCTGCTTTAGCTTATAAAAATGCCCTTTTTTGCCCATAAAACTGTGTCCACAAAATGGTGCAACTGATTAAATTTCATTTGATAAACCTGTCTTGGAGCCATACATTCCTTTGGGTGAAAAAAGAAAAAGTGATATGTATAGGTTTGGTTAAGTGAAGACAATTTGGCAGTCATACTCAAAAAGCATGTTATGATGTAAATTTTCAGATAATTTTAAGTCAGAATGTAACTACAATTAGTAGACAAAAATTAATTTAACAGCACTATTTTTCTTTTATTAACAGAGTACATGGTGAAGCTTAATGTAAGTTTTGTAAATGTGTTCTTTGGTCTTCCTGTGTATGACATGAGTATAAATAATAGTAATATCCAGCTCTCATATAACATTTTTTAGAAGCTTTCAAATATGACTATTTTACAAAATTGCAAAAAAAAAAAAAGGGAATTATTAATTTAACTCGTTTATAGTTATGATACAGACACACACAAAAATATCTTATTCTTCCATCTCCTATTTCAATGTAACGTATGAATACAACAGCTTTTAAATGAAATTCCTTAAAATACATTACAATCACATAGCACATTATTCATTGCAATTTTTGCTATAATAAAAGCAACCATATAATGGTGACTAGAGCTTCTAAAAACAACAAAAAAAAAGGCACTAACAATTTGATGGCTGTCATAGAAGGTGAGGAGGAACAACCACCTTGTCCACTTTGTCCAATATTGCTTTGAGATTCTACCCAAATACCAAGAGAAGTGGTTACATATTGCTAAATATACTCTTTAATTCTGAGGTATTTTCCTTCTGCCAAACCCCACATATTTACAAGTATGAAGAATTGCCCCTTGACAAAACTATCTGTTCTGATCATAGTCACTGCATGCCTCTCTAACTTGCAAAGCCCAATAAGGTTTATACCTTTGGGTTTACTGATGAAAATGCCATCTTTACAAACAAAACAACATTCTCATTTCACATAAGCTCTACTGAAAAACCTGCCTTAGCTTCCACAGAAGCTGTATTTTTGTATCCAAAACACCATGCAGTTTAATTTTAAAGTTATTTACCATCTATACATACAGCAATTTCTACATTTTCTTTTGGTGAGAACTAAAACCACTTGTAGTACAAACTTCTTCAATTGCCAGGGCAAGAAAAGATCCTTCAAAATTACTGAACTTAACAACATCAAAAGATGTGCACTCAAACATGATATAGAAGACCATTAGTGAGTCCTCTCTTCTACTGAATTTCTAATGTGAACTTGGGGAGTTTAACATAGACCAGTTTATAATGTTGCTTCCATTTCTTCATTTTCCTTGTGTATTTCAAACACATTTTCTCATTATACACATTTTTAAGCTCCAGATACCTTGAGAGGAATATGTCTTTTTCACAGTTAAGCTAGCTGAATACATATTTCTTATGGAAATCTCCTGACATTATTACATATCCAGGTTAGTTTGGGATGACCAGAGGCACAGCTGAAGTGCTGCACAATGCAATTCACACAAAATCCAGTTGATCATCCATCTTTTTCTTCCTACACATGTAGACAGGCATGGACATTTACAAACCGTCAAGTCTGCTAACTGTCTCAGGAATTAATTTGTGGGGGGAAGGAGGGCTGGAAATAATTTATTATGCAGCACCACGCACACCTGCAATACAATCAGTAGCATCACTCAAGAGTAATGTGTAAGAAACTATATTCTCCTAGGAGCAAAAGTAGAATACAGAGGAGCCATATCTTTGACTGCTGCTCATTAAACAATTGGTGAAATCCCTGACTGTGCAATATTCCATAAGGCACAAAGCATCTGCCTCTCTAAAGCCATTGGTTCAAGAAATTATCTTAAGAGAAAAAGGTCAAGTAGATTCTACTGTTTCTGTGCAAAAGAAGTTATTTTACCACTTGCAGCTGCTAAAGAGTTAATAAACCAAATCTTCTTACGACCTGCCTCTCAGAATGAAACGACTACATGAGGTCTTTAGCATAGAATCAATTCCGGGGAATTAAGTCTTGGACTCATACGGCATTAGAAATAGAATGGCTTCACTTCCCACTGCCCACGTTCAAAGGATTTGTACTCACCCTCTGGGTGATGCTTTTTCCCTCTTTGACTTGCACTGCCAATCCAAGATCAGACAGTCTGCAATTCCCATTATCATCCAGGAGGACATTCTCTGGTTTCATATCCCGGTACACAATTTTGATGGAATGGAGATGCAGAATCCCACAGGTGATCTGAGCTGAGTAAAAGATGATCCTTTTCATTTCCAAACCCCTTTCTCCCACATTGTAGATGTGATACTTCAGATCCCCTCCATTCATGAGGCTCATAACAAGACACAGATGGGTTTTGGTCTCATAGGCATAAGCTAGTGTGACTATGAAAGGGCTGTTGACCTTCTCCAGGATCTCTTTCTCCAGCAGTGCCATCTTCTCTCCACATTTCTTTTTCAACCTTTTCTTATCCAGTTTCTTGCAGGCATACATCTTGCCAGTATTTTTGACCTGGATGGCACAAACCTAGAGAAGATGTACATGGAAAGCTAATGAAGGAATTTTACACAGAGACTGGAATATCAAGGGTAGTAACAGGCAGGAACTGGGGAATCACTGATGCCTATTAGTAGCTGCTGATGCTAACTTCAATGAAGAGTGTATTAACACAGACAACAAGAAAAAACAAGCCCATAATCAGTTCTGTTCTGGACCAGTAGTTTATCATGGCCCTGATGCAAAGTTCTTGAGGATGCCATTAGTAGACATGTATTAGCGAATAAAAGGAACAAGAAAAAAAATCCGTAACCACGAGAGTAAGCAGCATATACAGATTGCATCTGTACAGTTAAACTCTCTTGACTCTCAAAAAACCTCCATAATGTGGTTTGGAGCAGACCCTGATGTGTGCTTTTCCCTAAACTTTTCCCAAGCTAGGAATTATCCTGGAGTGTGTGAGATAGCACAGGCTAAGATGATGTCAAGGAGCAGACTTACTTAAGTACATGAATATTCATGCAAATTTTTGTAAAGAAGTCTGGTTTTTTTACTACCATAGATACAGAATATAAAAATGTTAAAGTAGCTTTTTACTAACAAGAGCCTCAATCACAATATAAATAACCCAGCCTGATTTCTGGAAAATGGGCAATCTGAAGGGGCACATTTTATAAATCTTCATACAGTGACTTAATCCACTGCTCTTTGCAAACCCACCTGCTAGTCTTGAAAGGGGAGAGATGACTCACATCCTTAAAAGTATAAGCTCTTACCTCTCCAAAGCCACCTTTGCCCAGCACTCGGAACTCAGAGAAGTATTTATCAGTTACTGGCTGCTTCTCAAACACTTTCCATTGGATGAATTTGTCATAGAAGGGGCTGTTCTGGAAGTCCTGGAAGGGCTTGTCTTTAAAGAAGACTTTGGTTTCCTCCTTGGCCAGTTGCATGATATTCTCATAGTCTTTTGCAGTAGCTGCTTTGCATTTGCTGACCAAATCAGAGCTCATGAAAGACAGATAGTTTTTGGCGCCTTCCTTAAGAAAATTGGTGACAATATTCTCCATGGTACTGCTCTTGAGATTGTCCTCTGCCAACTCCCAGTTTGACACCTCATCCAGGAAGTCCCTAGCTACCAAATATTCTGGCACTGTCTCCAAGAAGTCTCTGAAGAATTTCTTGCCAATGGGCTGCTGTTCACAGATGCTGTCATAATCACCAGCAATGGACTCTCTATGCTCTTTGCACTCCTCAATCTTGGGCAGCGAGAGGCTCTTACGCCTCTTTTGCATTTCCTTGGTGTCTCCATCTCCACTCTTCCTTGCCTGGAGGTAGGCAGTGTTGGCAATCAGGTTGTCGAGCCCCCCCATGTCACACATCTTGGCAAGCCCTTGGGGTGGCAGAGCCTGGTTCAGACAAAATGAGTAACTGGCTCAGGAGCTGTGCTGTAGCTGCACTGCACTTCTCCCTGCTAGTGGTGAGTGAGGGATTCTGAAAAACACCAGGGAAACTAACTGCTTTTGCATTAAATACCTCTCAAGGATTTCCACTAAGTACCTTTAGGTACAGGCACCATTTGTGGAAAGTGACTGGTAAGAGGTTTCTCTGTAAGAAGCTTTGAGTTTGCTATGTATAGCTGAGGGATGACACCCTAGGCAAACCTTCCCACTGGCAGTACCAAACGCACGTGGTTCAGCTGGTGTTTTTCAGAGTGGGTCTTGATAACCTTTAAATGTGCCAAGATTCCCTCTACATGCACTGTCCCAGGCTGCTGGGAACATGCAGAGATTCATGGCTGCAATACATGCACTCTCTCCAACTCAGGGGCACTTTGGTCACAGTCAGCAGGACAGGCCTGGATTTCTCCCAGTCGACATCGAACACCAGCAGACTAACAACTGTTTTTATGAAAAGCTTTTATCACAAATCTGCCATGCCTAAAAGACCTTGACATAGATGAACCAGACAATTCAGTGCTTTGAGCATTCACACCTCCAAAGCTCAAGTTGTATTCAACATTGGTGACTGAGCCCCACAGACAGCTCATGCAAACCCTGCTGCCCCGTGTGGCTCTGTCTGAGCAGATTACATGCAGAGGCTAAGAACTGCCACTGGTCTAAAAATAACGATCCTTATATATGAAACAACACAGCTCTGACTTCATCTCCTACCCACAGAAAAAATAAAAACACTTCAAATGAACAGCCAAGTCTTGCCAAGACACTTCCATATGTTGTATTGGCCTCTGTTTATTTTCCCTGCTGAGCTTTATGACAGAAAGTGGTTGGATAAGAAGGTGGCAACAGCATATAGCTGAGGTGACATCAACAAAGGGACAAAGCTGATTATAATCAAATGAAGGCAAATTCCACCTGCACTTTGCTGGCTGCCTACCAGGAGGCATTTTTTTCCCTTCAAAAGAATAAAAATTATGTGTGGCACTCACTAGGCTAAGCTCCCTTCTGCTGTGGGGTCAGGTGGTTTGGCTGTTAAAACTTTCCTTAAATATAAGGAAGGTATTATGAGAACAAGAAAAGAAGTAACACTGGGGTCAAGCTGTACTCTTGAGGTCAAGGTCATGTTTCTTTTTTCACAATCTTAGAGCAAGGTGAAGAGATGAATCACAAAAACTAAACATGAAGAGTAGTAACAGGCACCTTTCATATTCCCTATAATAAGTGTTAAGCCCTTTTTGGCTGCTTTTTGCCACTCTACAACCATGTAGTGTTTTGTTTTTAATGTGCTTAATCCTGTCCACATTGAATCCATCTGACATAAAACTCGTGCCTGCACTCTACAAAATTCCCTTGGAGGTGTGTTTTTCTAGGAGTGATAGAGAGGGCCATCCACTGCAAACTGCTGTGTGTGCATGAGAACAGGGGGAATTGTAAGGCAGACACTTGAAAGCCTGAGAAAGACACTTGAAAGGTGAGAGCAAGCTCTGCCAGGTGAGAGCAGCACAGGATGGAGATTATGTAAAGGGCTCAACAGAGCAGCCAACAGCGTAGGCAACACTGCAAAGAGCCAACGGGAGAATTGGGGAATTCTGCTTGTGGCTGTCCTGAAAATGGGGCCTACAGCAACACATTCCTGTAATACCCTGGTAGAGAAAGGCATGAAAGGAGGTAACAAAGCTTTAATTTCAGCTTTTTTTTTTTAAATAAAGCTTTTAATTTCCTAAAATTCAGTAGGGTCTTTTTTATGTTTGACCAGAATATCCACCACAGCTCAAAGAGCAGCAGGACAAATGGCTGGTAGATGGGGCCCTAAGGCTGAACTCAACCTTATTCCAACTATCGGTATATTCATGCCTAAGCAAATCAAGAAAATACCTAATGTTTATGGCACCTGCATAAGACAGACACATTTACAGCTTCAAAGACCATTCTATTAAATTAATTAGACTCTCCCAGTTTCTATGGAGCGTATTTTTTCTCTAAAATAACATAACTTCATTAAAAACAAAATCAAAAAAAAAGCAAATCATTCAACATATACTCATTACTCCAGTCACTTTTGAGATTTGCTTGCTGACTTATCCAAATCTGCTCAGCGTTTATTAAACACTGGAGAAAAGTAGATCAGCATTAATCTGTTAGTTGATAATGGCTATTTAAGGTAGTGTTACCTGCTCATAAAACAGTACGTTTGGGCAAAAATTTATTTTTCACGTGCAAGAGGTGAACAATTACAGAACTGAACGTGGGGATGTACTGGGATGTACTAACAACCATGCTAATCAGGCATATCAGGGTATGATTTGGAGAAGTTTTCAGGTGTAGAGCTCATAAAAAGACTGGGACTTAGGCTAATCACTAAATCACAGAGAAAATAAGCAGGACTTAAAATTCCTTACCTTATGTTCTAGATGAACCTCAATTACTGGTCAACAAGATACTTACAATATGCAAATAGATACATAAAAATATCACCTGCTTTGATTTCAACATTTAGTTTCCTAATACCTCATCTGTGTCAACACCCCTTTGAGCTGACACTTCAGAAAAACTCTTCCACAACTGCAATTCTCAGCTACTCTTGCCATGCACGTGACATGAGCTAAAAGCAGGGTTTGGTACTTTTCATATTCACCTATAAACCAAAGAAAAATGAATAAAGTCTTCTGATGGGACCAGATGGCATTACCAGAGGTCACAGGATGGAGCCTCTGTCCAAATGTGGACAGAGAAAACAGGTGGCAGGTAAGATACAGTTTGACTGTGACAGCTAAAATTTATTTTCAAGTCCACTCAGATTTCTTTTTTTTTTTGCAAAAATTTTGGGAATACTTTTACACAAACAGAAATACTCCACAACAATGTAAATGCTAGAGGCACTTCATTACTACTGGTAACATATTTTACATTTGTTTTAAGACAGACATCATCTGGCATAATAACAACTGATGTGATACAGTGTAACAGTGACTCAGGATTTTTTTTATCTCAGTGTGTAATTAAACAAAAGCTACATTTAAAAAATCAAAATAGCTTAAAACCAAGATTACAATATTAAACAAAACCACAGTAAACTCTGAAATATGTTTGATGACACAAAGATTGGAACTATTTTATACAGTGAAGATAAACCTCTTTAAATGTACTTAGAATTAGATAGAAACACATCTACTGAGAAACACATTAAACATTAAAGATAATAATTTTGAAGTAAACAATGCATAATATATTACTTCAATTTCATCCATATTGATTGACCATTTTATTAAGCCTGAATTTGTTACAGATTGAAAGCAATAATTCTACCTATCTGTTACATATATTTTAGAAATCCCACAGCATATGTTCAGATTCATAGTAATTTGTATATTTAGAGAAAAGACAAAGTTAGAGGCAAGCACTTAAACAGCTGTAAGAAAAAATTCAAAGAAGATTATATATTCAGGATTTCCACAAAAATGAAAACATATTTCCAAAACACTATGACCAAGAAAAAGATAATAAAGAAATTTCTAATAATTGAATTTTCATGAAAACACAATTTACCATTTTTTCCCTAGATTTAATTAGTACCTCCTTTTCTTGGGTTATTTAAATTATCACTTTTGTTTGCTTCCTATATTAATCAATACAGACAATTGTGCTAACCAGCACAATTGTCTACACCTCTAGTTAACTGATATCAAATACATGTCTTTGTACCAAAAATCTTAGGATTAAAAATACATGTCTCCATGATCACTAACAGAAATATAAATAAAAAAATTTATTAACATGGTTAAATTTTAGTGTTATGGTTGTAGAAATCATGTATAGAATACAACAGAACAACAGATTTAGAGATACAACAAAACGGAAGTCATAAAGAAAACCTAAATTAGAAATGTTTAATACGGTGTGATGGAAAAAGCACATAGCAAATGTTTTACACACTGTTAATTTTAGATTAAAAGTCAGAATAGTTTCTTAAAAAACCACACTGACTGTGTTTTTGCATACAACAGTACTTAGGAAACATTTTCTTTATCCTGGTAGTAAACTATGCATTCTATCAGACCAGGTAAGGTGACTCTTTCAATTTAATTCATTTATCAATGGAAAAAGATTAAATGCTCTGTGTTTAGGGTATATCTGCACCACTAAGTTTCTATGATCCAGACAACATTCCAATCATAGCAGATACATTTGTTGAAGTAGCATCTCCTGTTTGAATTGTGGAAGCCCTGCAGTGAGCCTGACCATGGACTGCACCTTGAGCAGCCAGAGCCTGCACCAAACCCACTCTGGCCTTGGAGCAGGTAAACCAAGTGAGTCATGTCCCGAGGGACACGTTCTGTTCTGCATGAGCATAGGGCATAACACACACACCATTCCAGTAAGTGCAACAGAAAGAAATCCTTCCAGTTTTTATTTGCCTATTCTCTGGACTACCCAGTCCTGCTGGCAGAGGGGACAGCGATTATTCTGTTTCACCCACAAGGACATGCAGCAATTGTGGAAGGAATGATTGCATTCTCCCCAAACCACTGAAAGAGAAGAAAGAACATGTTCCAGTCACACTCAGCTGTTCAATCAACTCCTACAGCAAGATTCAAACTATCACTCTCAAATATTTATAACCACTGGAAATTTCAGAGACAAAGTCATCACTGATTCATCCAATGAGATTGGACTACTATGATCATCCTGATGAAAGTGAGTTCCACCATCAAGCCTTTCACTTCCTTCCAAATATTAAAAAAAGAAATGAATATATTCTCACCTTCTTGTATAAAGTGACAGGGGCTTGTGACTGTATAAACACATTTAGGGATATGTTCTGCCCAGTAATAAGTGCAACTATTAAAGTTTTTCCCTTTATCTTCCCCAGTACCAAAATAAAGCCAATGGACTACTGACTCACTATCACACCAGAGCATATCACCAAATTCTCATATGAAATGCACTGTTTGAACTGAAATGCATGATAGCAAGGAGGCACATGTGACACAGTATATAGTCTTAAAATGGGACTTTACAACAGGAGTTATTCGCAGGCTACGGTTGTTCCAACATTACAAAAAATCGTTATCTGTTATCCATTTACTCCTGAATAGTATTTTAAAATGTAGTTGCTTTGCTTTTTTTCTATATTAGCTCACATCTTTCTCAAAAGAGCAAAAGGGTAGCAATCAAAGGAGTGCTGTAAATTATACTTTTTCCTGTCTATCTTAAATACTTAGGAAGCCAATTAAGATACCTAGAACAGGAAAACCCTATTCCCATTAAAACAATCATCAAAAAACCCCAGTGGTTTTTTTTTGAGACAATACACTTCAAAATGCAAAGATCAACAGCATGGAAACGTTTACCACTGCTTTAAAAGTCGTCATAAAAGTTTAAAGCAAATTCTTTGAGATAATTTTCACTACTTCCAATTTAAACAATCAGAATTAAGACTTTCTTTTGAATACATTGGGACTGAAAGTATGATTGTTTAAACTGAAGTAATTCCACTTTTGAAAGTGGAAAGTGAACAACCAAGCCATTGCCTCCATTAGCTCTGAATTATGAGTGAGAAAAATACCACTTTCTAACTCAGACACACATTTATTTCAGAACAGAGGATTTTTATTTGTATTACCATTGTGCTTTCTGGCATGCACCTCTGAAGAAAAAAGTACTTTTTTCCTACCCACTTCAAAAATGTACATTATGATCTCAAATATGCTCACAATGAAAGAAACCTAAACCTCTTAGTTGTGTAGGTGTTGACAGGAAATTGGAAGCTGTTTTGTTTTACAGCACAGCTGACATGAAAACTGATTTTTTATTGCTCAAAAATAAAGCATAAAGTATTACTAGTGTAGAAAGATGATACAATGTAGAACGAAACACCAGTTCACTTCTGAGCATTAATAAAATCAGTATTCCCTTCAAACTTTAAAATGCACCATACTGAGAGAAGCTTCAATTGAAAAACAAGCGAATGAAGTCACTACATACCAACACAATCTTCTTGTTTGTTTTCAGCTTGACATCTAAGACAGGCATCTAAAAGTAAACAAGAACAAACTCAATTTGATTCTCAGGATTCCATCTTAAGAATAGGTTTGTCAGAGGAAAATATAAACTCTAATACAAATTTTCAGAGGTAAAAATCTCAAGTTTTGATGTCTAGTTCAGCCCCTTAACATTAAATAGCCCCCTTAAATTCTAAAACTGTGCAAATGACAATGAAATATATATCTGAAAGAGATCAGAAGAACTCTGAACTCTCCAGCATGTTTTGTTTATTTTCCATTGCTTTGGTATTTTCATAACTTTTGCTGAAAAAAAGCCTTCTCCATTTTGTAGATATAAAAGCCTGCAGATTTGTGCCAAGGCACTCAGGCATATTAAGACCAGAGCAAGTACAAAGCCAAACCCTAATTACAGGACTTTGTTTTTCAAATGTCAGCATTTCCTTTTAAGGAAGTCATTCACAATTTTGATTTTTTTAGGGTGTGCATCCCTCACCACAACTCCCACCACCTATTACTTTTTATAATAACTTCCCTTAACAAGTACCTGCATCTAATTTTCACAGGAGCCACACACATACAAATATAGTAGTACATTTGATAATATATGTTAATAAATACAGAACAATATCTAATTAAAAATATTTATCATCTTTGTGCATTCCAGTCTGTGGCTTTAGGATTGGATGGCAGCTCCAGGACTCAATAAGATACAAGGGTGACAACTTCCAGGCTTCCCACTGTGCCACACAATATAGCAGAAAAACATCTTTGATTCTCCTTTTCCCCAACATGGGCTGCCACAGACACACGTGCACAAATCATGCACAACAGAAAATGTTCAACTGTTATGTGAACAGACACATCTCCATCTCCTACAAAGCAAAAGAACTAGTTTAAAAAAGTGTCCTGCAGGTTGAATCTGGCTTACATGTCACTGGTTGGACCGTATTCTCCCAAAAGACAAAACTATAATGTGCTACAGGAATTTAGATTGGAGTATTTTTGCAGTCTCTGCCAGATAGTGCCAGTATTTCTATTTTTGATTGATCTGTCCAGACATTCCTCCTTTTCTCAGGTAACAGAAAACAAAGAGAGAACTCTAAAACAGCTGCCCTTTCTTCCTTGAGACAAATGAAAAACTTTCCTCTTATCTATCCCTAAAATTTATATTTCCACAGCAGTTAAGGGCCAAGGCGCTGGGAAGATTCAGCTGAAGTGCATCAACTTGTATCATGGTGTGTGGGAGCCCAGTGATCTGGGGTCACAGAAGAAAGTCAATAAATCAGCTGCCCTATCGAGCCCTACAGTTGCAGTTTCAGACAGAAGCAGCACAGAGAGCCAAGGACAGAAATCACCACACCAAAGTAACCTGTTCCCACTCCTACATCACAACCCCACAGGGGTCAGTCTGAAAGGCTAAAGACAGCAAAGCCAGTCCAACTGCAATCCTGTGCTTCCCAGCTAACACCTGCATTTTTGTCTCTTTCCCTTGTGCATCTAAGACCACATTGGTTCAAGGAGTTAAACCAGCAGAAAACCGAGCCAGCTAACACCTCCTTCCCTGCAAAAGTCAAACTAACCTTCAACAAGTGCCAGTCTCAGTCTGGCACTGCCTCCCACCTAAGGTTACTGCAGACGCAGTGGCTCTACAGGAGCCAGACCCGCTCTGGCAGGGTCAACACAAAATTGCTAAACTGAAGTCAGTAATGATCAAGTTTCACATTCTAACAATGTCCTTTGTTCCCAAAAAATGGTTACTAGATTTTTTCAGCTTTTTTTTTCCTAGTTTCAGATTAAAAGTACTCCCTTGGTCTAGCGATGAAAAAATAAGACTTTTTTTTTTTTTTTTACTTTTATAATAGCTCTAGGTAAGATTTTGTTATGACTTTTTTTTATAGTGTCCTGTAACAGGCTAGTTCACAATAGGGATAAATATATTTTTAAAATTATGGTTTACACGGCAAATGAAGCCAATTTCATATTTCCAGAGTGGTCTCTGTTTACCATAAAAAAGCAAATAATCTTCAAAACATGCTTGTGTAGAAGATCAACCTCCCACCACTTCAGCCTGCGCTGCACCTTTCTTCCTCTTGTACACCTTTTGCCCCCTCTGTTCCACTGAAGATTCCCAGCAAAATTATTTATGAAAAACGACAGAATTGAATATTCTGCTTCATTTCTGTTAAACCAAATCCTGACTTCATTTTCAGTATCATGGTTCCTGGCCCTACAAAAGCAAGGCGCTCTGGAGGGGATCTTGGGTCATTTGTCCTGCAGAAGTGTTGCACACCCAACAGAGGACAGTTACAGCTAGGATGACTCAGCCCAATAGTAAAAATTGGATATGCACACACAGTAAAAGAAGAATTAAAACCGTTTTCAAAGAATCAAGATAAATATAATATTTGACAGAGATGTCAGAAAACAGTAATATGAGTTAACAATGAAGGTGCTTTCAGTCTCTGGATTTCAAAACCAAGTAAATTAACCCCTTACTCAAAAAATTTCTCAGTACATTTGTGTGTGTTAAACTGCACCAGTAATCACGCTTGTGAAGTAGTGTCGGACACCTTGCTTTAAGGGATTTGAAAAATGAATGTTTATGTAAATCCGTAACTGCTTCGTAAAAAAAAACCCGAACGAAAACCCCTTAACAAAACCCACCCCATAAAGACCAGCCCCCACGCATGCAGCACTCGATTCAGCTCGGCTCTAAGTCAGTGCTTGCGGGATTTGCCCGCAGACGAGCACCAGCCCTCACGACGAAGGCGGCACCGCACGGGACGGGCACGGTCAGCGAGCAGCCCGGCGGGGCCCGGGCCCTGCGTGAGGCGGGAGCGCGGCCCGGCCGGGCAGGGGGGCACTC
>VZRH01007259.1:1356505-1405723 GCA_013397555.1 Urocynchramus pylzowi | reverse complement strand
AAAGAAGAAAAAAAAAAGAAAATTCTGTTGGAGTTTTGGGGTTTTTAGATTTATACAATTTGCCTTGTATCCCTAACTGATGCAATTCTTCTTGAGTTCTACGAGCAAACTATGACAGAGATTATAATTGTGTTTGAGTGCTGTCAAACCATCACACATGTGCTGTACAAGATGCAAAGTCAAATATAAACCCCACTTAGATCAGCAGTGAAAGTAGAGCAAATATGACACAGGCACCTTTGACTCTGTCCATACTGCCTTAGAAAAATAGTGATAGTTTCCCACCTAAAAATTATTTTCTTGCTATCTTATCAGCTAAAGAGCTGTGTAAGAAAAATTCCAAGCCATTTTTGAGAAGTAGTTCTGGCAGTCTGTAATTCATCTGTCCCTTGCAGCCACACATGACATTAAGGAGGTGACACACGGGAGAGTGGCACAAACCACGACAGCTCTTTCAGAGGGTTTTCCCTATGTACATTGTCACTGGTTTTAATTGTAAATAAAACCCACATTTTTTCAGAGTGGGCATTTACTTATCTCATTCACTGGAAACATTCCAAATTAAATATCTAAAAATGAGAACTTAAACCAAGTTCCTTTCAGCCCATCAAGGGATTGTTCAGCTAGCATTAAAGCCAGTTGTGTGCTACAGAATGGGAAAAAAAGAATGTTCGTAATACTACATATCCAAATTTGAAATATTGCTTTATATTACATAATCTATAATCAATTAAATTTATCATAATTTCAAAGTAATGATGCAGTGTAATTCATAAATTCTGATTGTCTGCATGTAAAAAATACTCATTCAAAGCTCCAAGTGTTTGACACCCAGCTTATGTAACTGCCCTAAGTGTTCTGTTCATACTCGGCCATTTCAAATGAATATACAGATGCATCTTTGCCTTGTAAGAACATTTTCATTTTCTGTACACCTATCTAAATTCTGGATATTGCGCAGACAGTGGTTTGAAAGGATATAAAATGCCTTGCATACATTTTCACAAATCCTTTGAGAATGGAGAGGCTGGTGAGGGGCTTGAAGCCCTCTGAGGAACGACTGAGGGAGCTGGGCGTGTTTAGCCTGGAGAAAAGGAGACTCAGCTAAGGTGACCTTACCGTCTCTACAGCTCCCTGAAAGGTGACTATAGCCAGGTCGGGGTTGGTCTCTTTCACCAGGCAGCAACTGACAGAACCAGAGGACACAGTCTTAAGCTGCATCAAGGGAAATATAGGTTAGATATTAGGAAAATTTTTTTACAGAAAGAGTGATACAGTTCTGGAATTGTCCACCTAGGGAGGTGGTGGGGTCACCATCTCTGGATGTGCTTAAAAAAAAGGCTGGATGTGGCACTCGGTGCCATGGTTTAGTTGAGGTGTTAGGGCATGGGTTGGACTCGATGATCTTGAAGGTGTCTTCCAACCTAGTGATTCTGTGAAAATTATTTTTATTAAAAACAAAGCCTTGACAAAAATGTCAGTTTTATGATAATGCAAAGAACAGTTATGTAAGTATGTGTTTATCTTGGCTAACTGATGCATATGCTGGACTGTATTAGCCCACTTACTGTTTGTTCTGTCAATAGATTAACATATATCAAAACACTTGAGGACCATGTCAATTTATCTGCCAAAGAAAACAATTTAAGCATACTTCTCTGCCAAAACCATTTCTTAAACTCTGGTTATCTGTGTCTCTCTGTGCCTCCTTCCCAATAGGAATATGCTACATGGGTCTATTAATGGCCAGTAGGGTTGAGACTTGGCTACAGTGGGGCTGCAAGAGAGGAAGACAGCACAGGGAACAGTGCTGTAAGAGCACACCACCACCTGTGACAAACCCACCTGTAGCAGCTCCTAAGGGTTTACTGAAGCTGCCAGATGCAATTGCCAAAATGGAAAGCAGAACTCCAATGCTGATAGGTACAGTTTCTGTGACTCAGAAGCATGTAGCAGGCATGCAGAAATATAAAGGAAATCACAACAGGAGTTAGGGAAACAATGTATTAGTGGAATAAACTGCGTGCTTTTGCACTGGGAGCATCTCACTGGATGGGAAGAAAAGACACAAATATATTGCTGCACAGCAAAGCAAAGGGATCCCAATATTCCTATAAATCTATGTGACTGGGCATGAACTTCATAAAGTCCAGGAATGAGCTCAAAGACTGAGAAGTAGCAATAGTTCCAATTCTTAAATGCATTGTGTTTTACTCTTCAAGTGACACAAAAGAACATTCATGACACATAACACACAAAAGGGAAATCCTTACAGAAAGTTATTAAAAAAAAAAAAAAACCCACAAACCTTAATGGCCTCTGCACAGGAACCTCTCAGCTTTAATGGAAAAGCCTGGGTCACAAGAGACTAAAGAGATCCTGGCTTTGCTGAGCTGCTTAAATCAAGTCTAAACCCTTGGAACTCCTCCATTCTTCACACAACAACCTGGCTCATCCATCTGTCCTTCTGCAGAGATTAAAAACCAGAGACACAAAGACCCCTGACTGCTTTATGAAATTCTATACTGTGTTTTTGTTTGCTAATTGTTTTACTCTGGAGTAAAACTCAGCTATTACTATTATCTCTGAACAGTGCTGATTTTCAGGTTAGATGTCTATCTCACATCCATTCTTTAGTTTAGAAAACCTGTGAAGATAAAATTTTGCCTATTTTAACTACAGTTAGCTGTTTGAGAATGGAACTGCATTCTGAATTGAAAACTGGAACTCAAATGATGATGTTCTGTTGTTGTGCAGGGGCACAGCCCCCACCTATTTTGAAATATGGACACTTCCTATAAATTTGTGAGGTAGCATAGTCCGTCTTATTATTTTTAACATCTCTCTGATATTTGGATCCTGCCTAGTATCAGGATGGATCCCAAAAGCCATCCTCTCTTAGCAAATCCAACCCTCCAATCCACCCAGACCACCCCTCTAAAAAAAAAAAAAAAATCCCTAAAACCCCAAACACAAAATAAAAACACTACAAAGAGAAGCCATGTAACTTGCCTATAGAAACTCCCTTTACTCACATATTTAAATTACTGGAAGGTGTTGCCCAGGTGAACTGTATCTCATTATTCACCTCTGCAGATGTTATATCTTGTGTGCCATGTCACAAATAATTTTTTTACCTTGACCTGCTTTTCTATTTTTAGATTTTGGCCAAGGTAATGCCAAAAATATGCATTTAAAATTCAAATATATATATAAATAATAATAAAATAACAAACCCTTATAAATTCTGTCATACCATGACAGAATGAAAGAGCTCAACTGGAATATAAATGAACTATTCAGGAGGAACCTAGATGAATTATTTTGGTTGTCACAGAAATCATTGTCTGTTTTGTGTTTCAAAAAGTTCTATCTTCCCTCTTGGACTTTTCAAATTTGCATTGCTGTACAAAGCATAGTGCCTTAAGTTACCCGGCATGGAAAGAAGAGACCGAATTGTAGATACTTCCCCTTCTTTCATTAAGTACTTTAAAGGTCTGTGGATGAAAGATGCAGCTAATTGTCAGGCCTGTACTACTGTAGATCACTTGATTCTTAGAGGAGAGTTTCCTTCTTACTCATTTTGCCTCTGCTCCCTGCTTTTTCCAGGCTTGTTTCTGGATCCTGCAGCAGCAGTGTCCCAGCAAGCAGAACGCGAGGGCTGAGCCAAGCCCGGCAGCTCCAGCTGAGCTCCCAGCAGCTGCTGCAGTGAGCGACCCTCTGGAGCACCGCCCGTGGCTGCTCCGGGAGGGGGCTGCTGCTGCCTTTGGAGCCTTTGCTGCTCAGGATACACACATCAGCCTCCCTCCCTGCTGCTGGACACACTGCAGCTCAGGATACACACATCAGCCTCCCTCCCTGCTGCTGGACACACTGCAGCTCAGGATACACACATCAGCCTCCCTCCCTGCTGCTGGACACACTGCAGCTCAGGATACACACATCAGCCTCCCCCTGGGCTGCTGGACACACTGCAGCTCACCACCATAAAGCACGGGATATCCTGGATCTTTGGAGAAATCAGAGGGACCAGGTAAGAGATTTTTACCTGTAAGTCACACAGTAGGTTTACTTTGGCTGTTCTATGATCCTCTCAGCATTTTTTCCCTGTGTACGAGGAATGACCAAAAATAAAAGATGAAAGTGGGAAACAAATTCACAACCCCTCACATCAAACTAACTCTTTGGGTCCATAAAGTTTCTAAAATCTGTATCATGATTTACATCCTCTTTTTGGTGAAGTTGTTAACTAGACTTCATACAACTGCCATGGCATTTGCAATAGTAATTATGCTAAAATAATGATGGACTCAAACACTTAAAAATCTTGATCATACAAGATTTTCTATGGAAAATTGTATTAAGCAAGATGGATGAATTTTGTTATTTACCATGAACATTTATTAACATAAAGAATATTTTAGAAGCATTTCAGCAAGGTCATGTATTTGCTTTTATTAAAAAAAATTTACCCAAAATATTCTTACCAAGAATACCTAATTAAAATTCTTAATTTCTGTACCTAATTAAATGCTTACAAAGCACAGCCTTTCCTGAACACTGTAGACACTGGATCTTTTAAAAACTTAGTCTCATTGTAAAGCAACCAATTATCAACATTTTTGTCCCTGATTTAGGTAGATAAAGTGCCTTTCTAAGTAATTAAGCTGAATTACAGGCTATATTCCCAATTCTTACAACTCTGCTCTTCAACTCTGAAATTATTTTTTTTAACATTGTTTGTTATGATGAATCCCAGGAATACACAAAATATTTCAGCAGCAGTCTCATCACAGCTGGACACAGTAACACTGATATACTCTACTTACTGCTATTAAAGAATTTCTGGTTTATTGAATGTGCATAAATCAATCACATCAACCTTAGTTAAATATGCTTTCCTCCTGTGCTTCCAACTTCCTATTTATATTCCTCTGCTTTCTAATCTCTGCATCTCTGCCAATGAATGTTGTGACCTCTCATACTAGGCCTTAATACATCTTACCTCAGATTAATCAAAATTAATTCCAAAACTGCTGGAAGGTTTGCACTGTAGCTCCTGACAAAAGCTTCCATGCTGGCAACAAAGGACAACAGGTCAGTTCTCTGCACAGGGAAACAAAACACCTCAGGGCATTCAGAAGTACTTGTACAAAACTTTCTTATAAAAAATGCCCATAAGAACAGGAGGGGAGAAGTGAGTGGCAAAAATGTGCCCAGATTGCATAAAAAAAAGAAAGATTGAGAAAAGTAAACATTATTTTTTCCATAAGCAATTTTAAATAGTTCTGACAAATTCTACAGCCTGTACTGGTACATAGCACAAATTAGAGCAACAAGAAAAAAAAAATGAGTCAACCTCGTCCTAACAACACAGTACCAGCTATGTTACAACTCAGCAGACTAATCATTACAAACTTCTTAAACACTGTCAAATTCCTAAGGCTTCTCTGCATGCTCTTACATTAAATGATGAACCAGCACTTATCTCTCCAGCCACCAATTTAGAATGCAACAATGCTGCAGATGCCACATCCCCCAGGTCAATTTTGGTGGGTTCTGCCCCCGCCATCAATTTAGGTTTCTGTCTCTATACCCAAGTCCTATCTGTATTCATTCAGGTAAACGGTAACATTTTTAACAGCCAGGCCTCAAAGGAAACACACAGCTTATCTCAGGTTTGTTGTAATTTATTTCAGAGTTATTCTCAAGCAATGTTACAAAACATTTTAATGTCTTGATAAGAAAATAAAATTTAAATAAAAATACATTCAACAATACATCATCATAATAACATTAAAACTTTTACAATCCTAACAGAACTAATTACTGAATAACATCACTTTTCTAGGCTAATCAAAATGAATGCAACTTTTATTATTAATCATCCTACTTGTACCTAATTAAATTCTAGAACATCTACTGTACTTTAAAACATTATAAAATGAGAAATCAAATCTTAATGGTCACAAATATTCAAGGGCCTTCTGGGTTTTTTTCTCAATATTCCAGTACCAAAGCAAAAAAAAGTGCATATTATGAAACCCCAACATTGCAAGAGTATACTACTCATTTTTTCATAAATTTTACTTTGAAAACAGAAAATGGCTCCAAGGAAGAGGGTTTGCCAAAAGGTAAATTCATATACAACAAAACCTAATTCTGACACTGAACCACATTCAACTTTGTTTAATGGCAGCTTTTGATTAATGGCAATTAATCTTTACCTTTACCTTGGCAAAACACATTTATTTGCATTGCTGTATTCTCCCTCAGTTTTAACTTTTGGCAAATAAAAGTCCTGTTGAACACATCAAACGTGTAAAGAAAGAAAAAGGCAAAACCAGCTGAGGTGATTAAATGATTGTGATGTTGCAGATCCTAGTACTGAATCCCAGATATTTTAAAATATCTTGGTATTAAACTGAAGTCATTTTAACAAGTTACATTCATTCCAAAGAAATTTCAATCCTGTCTTGCCACCTTGCTTCCATTATAGAAAGCCTTCTTCCAACAGTATAATAAATGTGTGGTAATTTCAACACCTTACTGTTTCAAGCATTGTGGATTTCTATTCTAAGTTACATTCCTAATTAATTTGGCCAAATCGTGATTGGAAAAAAAAAACAAAACCAAAATTCAAAAAACACCTCACAAAACAACAAAAGACCCCACAGAAAATGCTTTAAAAATAAAAGTACCACATACAACTTTTATTAAAAATAATATTCCAAGGAGTACCATTGTATTTAATACTGATGAAGCAAAATTGCCACAGTAATACCTTTGCTTCTTCCTGGTTATATACATATACTTTTTCTCAGCAGAAAACTAACTTCTCAGACAAAATGAGCAAAAATTAATCTTACTGAAGTCAGAAATGCCAGTTTAAAATTGTGTTAAGTGGCAAATACGAGTCCATGTAACTAAAGATACAAAAATATTCACTGAAGCATTGCTCAAAGACAAAACAATGTTGATCATTCAACTGATCATAACAAGCAGATACTACAAAGTATCTAAAAATAATCTGGGATAGTCCAGATATCTAAAGTGCTTTGAGTGATTATAATAGAGATTATTTATTAGATTTGTAGTCAAAAGTTGAGCTGGACGTAGTTATTACTTTTTATAAAAACAAGAAATTAAATCATACAAGGGATGATGTTAATTGATCAGTACTTAACCACAGTCTGTTCACACTTAAATTTTTCTACCTGTAGGCAAACCTATTTAACAAGAATGTTACTACCCTGCATTTCTTTTTAGATTAAGAAAAAATATGTACCTTAAAAAATGCTAAAGAAAATAGATAGTGGTCTAATGTCACTCTACATATTACTCACTCCAAATGTAAACAAGAGGTACAACGTAAGTTCCCTGATTTCTTCTTTAGTACTTAATAACACAGCTAACACTGGTATCTGCTGTCCAGATTATTTGCAGCATACTGCATGGTTCTGTAGAACTTCAAATGTAGATAAATCAAATCCTGACAACACCTAATACAAGGAAAAAATAAGTCAAATGTATCGAGTGTGAAGCTTCAGATCTTTTCCACATCATGAGATCTTGGGATGTCTATTTCAAGATCCGTATCAGCAGGGCAGGCACTCATGGTAAACTCATGCAAGTTTGCAGTGTATGTACTGAGATATAATCCAACCAACAAATGCAGTGTGGATTTTCTTCCATGAAAAAGCTTATTTGTTTAGAAAGTTCTTTCCAATAAGACAACAATGGCAAAACATTTAGATTTATTCACATCTGTTATTTCAAGAACCTGGAACTTCAAGTTCTTCAACCAAAATGAGAATAAACCTTAAAGACCAGATTTCCAAGAATGTATTTTTCTATTAAATATTAAATAGATTGTCAACACAACTAGCATTTATGTTCATTATTAAATATTTTGCAAAAATGCATATAATGAATTAAAAAAAAGAAAACAAACGAAAAACCAAAACACTCTAGAACATTTCCAGTTTTTTTTCATCCAAGTGGGCCAGTTTGTTTTGGTTAGGAAACCTTTCCAACAATCGGATTTTCTCTGCAAAAAACCAAAATATTATATGTAAATACTTTTAAGATTAACATTTGCTTTCTAGTTCTCATCATGCAATTTTAATTTATCAAGCAAAAAAACCCCATTTCTGCCATTAATTGTGAAATTTAGTCATTTGCAAAAACCTTATTTACTTCCCCATGGGACTATCTAAATCACAGTCAATTTTTCTGAACAACTTGGGTCAAACACTAACCTAAGCAAACCAAATCAGGGTTTGAGCTTTTCTTTTTTTCCTGGTCAATCAATCCTTATTGATGCAAAGAAGAAATCTAAAAACTTGCCAGTGGTGTTCCAGAGACATAAGCCAAGATTGAAGAGAATTAAAGAATGTGCTCTGGAACAACAATGTACTCCAAAGAACAGTTTTTTTACCTTCACAAGAAATAGTATTTATCAAGTATGGCAAGTGAAATACAAACAGTGAATACGCTACCTGAAAGATATGTTTCTGCAGTAAAATTTTGACAGTTTCGTAAGTTTCATATAATTTGATACTTCAATTATTTAACCAAAATTTTGAAAAAAAATATTAGAAGGCAGGCATACTGTTATGGATCAATTTTGTGTGCACTTCAAATGTTAAGTTGCAAGGAAACAAAAGCGTTTCACTGCACCCACTTACAGGAATCTCAACAGGAACAGATGAATCCACACCAGAAGAACTCAGATCTTCAACAACTGGTAAAAAGCTGCACTACTACAAATGATGTACCTTATTTTCTCCATGTCCGTGTTGTCTAACTTTACCTTTACCTTCATTATCTCTACCCCAACAAGTCTGGCCTCACCCCATGTTGGATTTTTTTTGAAAATACACATTTATCAATGTCAAAGATACTTACTCACTACCATATTTGGCACTAGATGATCTCTTCTTCTGGTATTTTTCATGTGATTCATTCAGCTTTTCTACTATATCTATTATCTGCTGAAGTGTATGAAAAGTGGCTACAGAATCTTCTATGGTGAAGTTAGAATAATCATCTGGTTCTTTCCGAGGACCTTGATAGACTGCTATACTTCCACAAGCCTCTACAAAAAAAACCACAATCATCCCATTTAGAATTTCAACAATTAAAAACCAAATCTAACTCCCATGCAAATGGTAACTCCAACATTCTGAAATGTAAAGTTACTCTGGCTTATACATAAAATGGATTAAGATAAAAGCAGGAGGCAGTATCAATTAAATATATTTGCAATTCTATAGCTTATTTTCTACTAGCTGTGTTCAGCATCTTCAGCATCCAGCTCTCTCCTCTTCACATTAAGAGAAGTTCAGTGCTTTCTTGCAGCAAAACCATGTCTAATATAATTCATCACATAGTCAGGAAAGGGACAACAAAGGCAGAAAAGCATCACCTACAGTTGCAGCCTCTCAGTTTTAACTATTAAAAATATTACATATATGGAAATTCAATTAGAACAATGCCTGATATCTGTTGTAAAAAATGCCTGAAGAACATCAGACACCTTGTTCTGATGTTCTTCAGGCACTTAAAGGATAAAAATTCCATCTCTTTCTCTACCTTCTATTATTTTCAGGTGAATCATTAAATTCAGTTAATTGTTCAAAATTATATTCTTGGCCTAGAGAATTAGAACTGAGTATCAGTGCAGTTCTTCTGCATTATCATTTGAGTACCTTCCAACTTCTGTAGTTTAGACCTGTTGATAGTGAAAAGTGAGTAAATTCTTTCTGTCTCTCTGTCTCCATCAATTTCAATTTGAGTATCAGCAGGAACATCTCTAAAAGGTGAACAAAGAGACAGGTAATCTATATCAGTAATTCTTGAAAGCAAGTAAAAACGGATTCTTTTTCATTATACATAGCCTTTTAATATGTTTATCACTCATAGACAGTTTCACAAAGCTTAGTATGTAGTTTATATAACCTACCCAGTTAAGGATAAATTTATTTTTAAAAGAAATCACAGCATTTCTTTGTTTTCAGAAATCAGCAGCTTCTAAAAAGACATTAAAGCATTTAAGATGTTATCAATTTTTCTGATATACCCATACAAAACCCAAATGATTTGTCAGAATCTATATCCAAGATTATTTAGCTGACTTTCTTAGGGCACTCCTTTAAAATATGTGAAGTTCAAATAAAAAAGTGGTTGTATAAAACAAGACCAAGTCATTAAAGAGACAAGACTTCCAGGCTGAACTTTCTGCAGCAAGTATTTTAATTCTTTCATACAGTTGATCTAGGTGCGTCATATTTCTGCATTTAACCTGGCATCTGAATTAAATCTATTATTCTGCATGAAGAGATCTCAGAAACAGGATATTTGTGATTTTCATGCTGAGCAGGTAACCTCCACAGGGTGGCACACAAAGTAATAGAAAAATCCAGTACTTTGTGCCTTATCACTGTGGCAGGTCTTTGAGGCATCACTTGCTGAATTAGACAGGGGAAGCCTTGCTGCCCTGTTTCCAAGCTGCAGAGTGAGTGCCCCATTCCCTGGAGCCCTGCCTGTCCCCCGGGCCGGGACTTACGCGGTGCAGCGAGCGCAGCCCTCGGTGCTCTCGGTGGTGGCCTTGCAGCAGAGCCAGCTCCCGTTCAGGAAGGCAGAGGGGTGGTAAAAGCTCAGCCTCTTCTGGTTGCACCTCGTTACCCGGCAAAGAGCCTCTATCCACTCACTGGCTTCTACACAGTTATTTGCTTGGATATAGAGTGGCTTTTCTCCATGAAGTACTTGAAACATCTGTAGAAGAAACACATTCTGCTGAGTAAAAAAATCCAGTTACTGAGCAACTTCAAATATGTCAAAATAGATTTCAGCGCTCAGGCAATTCCACAAAGTCTAATTTAAAGACAGAAAGTGAGACAAGGGAGAACAGCAGACTTTTCACCTCTTTCAACGACACAGAGGAGAAAAGCCCCCTCAGAACAGCTCCCTGTGTTCTCATCTAAGAAAGAACCCTTATATACTAGAACAGGATGCATCTTCTGCCCTCTTCATCCACATATCTTTACGTGTGACCCCAGATTGCACAAATCATAACCTTCATGCTTCAGCAACAGAAGATTGCCAAAAGTCTCTCCTTTAGCCATCACTGGCCTTAGTGAGAGCAGTTCTTTTATCACTGCCTCAGATGTTTGGACTAATGTAAGAACAGAAATAACTGATGTGTTCCAGGGCCAGAATAAGGCCAGAATGAGCACTGTCTCAGCTGATGAAGGATTGTAGGAAGTTCTCACCAAAAGGAATAAATACAAGTTTGGCAACAATCTAGTAGTACATAATAGAATGTCTAGTAGTACATAATAGAATTTCAAGTGCTTTGTAATAAGGTCATGTAGTTTTAACCTTCATTCCAGAAATTTGGCAAGGGGGGCAAAGTCAAAATCAGTCAGAAAACTTGGTGCAGATAGCCAAATTTCCAGGTTAATTTCCATGTTCAGAATACTTGGAGATACTGCATACAGTTTGTTATTCCTGATCCACAAGAGACTTTTTGCTGAAGTGTTTTGTAATGGGGTTTCATTAACTCTGTAAGCCAATTACAATCTTTTATTTAAAGAACATATCAAGAATTACATATAAATTATCTTTTGACCCACATTTTTCTTGTTGAAGGAGCTCTCATCAAGTTTCTCCACTGCAAGGATGTTTTTGATTGGAATAGTGAAAATTGGTTCCTTATCTGTAAAAAAGTGTAAACAGAGGAGTGAAGCAATCTTTAAGAACTGTTTTATAATCTCAGGGCACTGACATTGCAGCTCATGCTCTAAAAATATGCATTTTTATTATTGAAAAAATAGGCATGAATCAGACAGAAGCCTCTATTAATCAAGGCTAAGTAACTAAAATCATGGGTATTTTAGGAAAATAAAAAAATTACATACTTTTAAAAGCACAAAAAAAAGCTACAAACACTTAGACAATATTGAAAAATAAAAATGATTGTAAATTAAACATTATTTACCTTGCTGTTTGTGGTATGTTAACTCTCTACTTGTTAGACAGAACCATCGCTTCTTGAAATTCTTTTTACCGATCCGAGTCCTTCCCTGAGCTCTTTTGTACATTTCTCTGTAGAGATAGAATCAAATGAAATGCAACCATTAGTCTTCAAAACCATTTATTGAGATAAGACATTTTTGTTCATCATGTAAAAATCTACTTCATTGTACATTAAAAAAAAAAACAAACAAACACTACTACAGTTCTGTTATGGACAGTACAAATTCAAGATGTATTCACCCTTCTTTTAGATGTACTGGCTCGCTCACACCACTGGGCTCTTTACTCTCAGTTGAGGAAACATCATCCAGGAACTTAAGGGAAAAAACCACAGAGAGTATAAATATACAATATTCAGAAACACAAAACCCCCAAAAGCTATTTTGAAAATATAAATGTACAGTTTCTCCTTGAACACAACAGTTATTTTATGCAACAGATGAAAATATATGGCAGGGCCATGGAACAATGTAACAAGGGATGCTCAGAAGTCACACAAGCTTTCTTTAAAGAGTTAAAGTTAAGAGTTTCCTTAAAAGCAGAGCCAATAAAATCTTTTTCAAAAAATGTACACTTTACTCTTTAAACTAAATTACCTAGTTCACTGTGTAACTCTTGTGTATGGTTTTGCTATGTTGTTTTTTGGTTTGGGGTTTTTTTATGTCTGGAACAGACCACAACTTTTCTTTTTCTCTCTAATAGTAAACTGAACACTAACACAACCTTTTAATAATGGAGACTGATCAGCTACGCCAACAATAAAAAAATACAGTTGAAAGATACCTTTTTAACAGATTCAGTAAATTTTTCTTCTTGAAATGTTTTGAAAAACTCACACATAAATGTCTCCTTGAAACTTGACTGAAAGGAAAAGTATATTGACATAAATAAACTTTCATATGAACTTTCAATAAACAGAATGTTTGAAATAAGAAAGAATTTTAATAGCCTTACAAGTTTGCTTTTGGTCAAACTTCCCCAGCTCCCCAAAGTCTGGATGGCTTTTGATATAAGCGTTAATGTTCTACAAGTCTGTGCATCCTAAAACAATGAAACAAAATTCAGAAGTCATATGTTTTCACAGTTCCAGGTAGAACTAATTAAAAAATTAAAATGTCAAGAAAGAGATTATATTACACAATGTAGTAAATCTGGTATATCTTCATTCCTTTTCTTTGCCCCAAAAGAGAAAAAATGCATATGAAATATTATCTAGTTTATTAGTTACTGCATAGTGTTTAATATTTTAGTCACTACCACTAGAATTTAATATTAGTACTGGCAAAATATTTTTACCTATAAAACATTGGAAACCCTCAAATCCTGTAATCATTACTACACATCTAACAAACCTCTGAACAATAAACATAATGAACTACTGCAGGACAAATGGCCTAAGTTTTCACAATAAAAAGTGAAATTTAAAATTTTGTCTTTAATGCTTTTACTTTGTTTGCTACCTCACTAACTGCATTTTAATGCAGTATTATAAACAAAGCCTCCAAAAGTAGCCTTGCTATTCCCTTTTAGATGTTTAACCCTCAAGTGTTAAGTTTTTTTACTCAAAAAACTGGATAATGTCAAAGCAATGAATTTGAGTATGTGTATCTTTTTCTTTTGAAGACACAACACACCTAAGTAAATAAAATAAGGTAATAATGATAACCTCCAGAGAAGCAGATTTCATACATTTTCTGTATTTAATGTGAAAAACAATACCGGTTTTTAAATCTTGATATTCCTGTCTTTGAAACTGTTTTATACTGTGTATCTACTTGACAAATGAAAACAGAAAATTTGTTAATCCATTGCAACTAGTGGAGTCCAGGATAAATACACCAGCCAATTACTGGATAATGCTACAACCTCTGCTTAAGACCCACATGGCAATAAATGTCTGGATGTTTAATTTCCTTAGTGGAAAGAACCAAGGCAGTTTAGGCCTATACCTTAAAGGACCCTCAGTGATGTTGTTATTTCACCCCAGCAGCACATTCCCAAAAAAAGCACAGCATCTTTAATATTGAAAGCTCTTCCACATCATTTGAGAACACCCCATAAAGACTGAAATATCTGATGCTCAAAGAATTGCAATATCTTATTTCATTTGGAAACTGAACCTGGAGACATTTATTCATCTTATTTCCCAGTTACTGAAGTAACTACTGCCTTCCCAAACCAACAGCTCTGACTCAGCTATCAGTAAAACAGAACAAAGCTTCACAAGACTTACTGGATGGTGAGGTCGTAAATGAAAAGTATGAGGTGAGACTACGGCTACAGCAAAGAAACGAAGAAACACAAAGCTGCTCACTGCAGAATACTGTACATGAGGGTCATCTGCAGAGAAAAACCATGAAATGTAACATGCACTGAACTTAACAGGAAATCATGAAGACAGTTAACATAAAAATCCTTAAGAAGCTAACATCAGAGGAGACATTCATATTTTAAAATAGAATAGAAAAATCAATGAAGTGCATGAAATGAGAAAGGTGATCATGGTAAGAAGTGTTCTCCTTATAGTGGACTGTTTACTGCTTATTTATCTGAAAATAAATTCTATTCCCAGACAACTGGCTCATCAGCTCCAATAGGAGAAACAGTGAAATGATTGCAAGCATTTACATACACAGTTGATTAGGTCTGGCTGGATGCTGCATCCAGAGATAAAACACTGCAGCAGCTGCCTCTAAACTCTGGGGCTATTGCATTTATTCACCTGGCAAGTCACTCACTGATAATTCAAATACATTAATGCTGCATGACATATACAGTCAACACACAGGAACAAATATAATTGCAATTCTGAGTTGCATCATAAACCCCTGTTGTTATATAATTTTGATGATGTAAATGAGAATTTTCTCATTAAAAATTTTGGGTATATTTACCTTTATACTGGGAAATTTATGGCTCAGTGATAAATATGAATCAGTGAAATGTTCCACATTATGAGGAGCTTATTTTTCACCTGTAGCTTATTACAGGACATTTCAGATTTTAATTGACTGAAGTATGAGTATTTCAGACCCACTATATTACTCCTATATTAAAAGCATTCTGAAAGAATAAAGCTATTCTAATACAGGTCATATTTATAAACCCATTAAATAATTTTTATTATCCACCCTCCTCAAAACTACCCATAACTAGTTTATCTATAGCAGTACTAAAGCTAACTTCCTAGAAGTTATGAATGTGCTGGTCATCGTTAACAGAGTGACAGTTCATGTAAAGATGCAAATGCTGAATTGATTTTCAAGTTCACATCTTGCTTCTTTAGAAGCAATAAACAGAACAGCTCTTAAAAAATTTTAGGTATCTTTCAAATAAATCACTTCCTGTATTGCTTGTGCTTTTCTTCTATTATCTTGTACTTTTTTTGCTGTCTTCCCATTTGCTGCTATCTTGTAGTTTCTGATTTGCTATATTTTTTTATCAGAAAACAAAAAATGCCTCTTGATTGACCACAAAGTTTCACTATAACTTACAGCCTGCCAGAAAAACAAATGCCTGTCGAAGTTCAGGGCACAGCTTTGGACAAGACAAGAATTTTAACAATCCCCATAAGGTAACTGGAGAAGTTTTCAGTCTGAACACCACTTTCAGAAGTTTTTAGAAAACACTTACTTGGAAATCTTTTGGCAGCCAGATGCCTCAAAGAATAAAAAACATCACACATTAGTGTAGGACAACTTATACTCGACCGCACTATTTCACGGAACACTTTGTCCACGTAATATCGGAGATTTTCCTGCAATTATGAAAAAAGGTATTTTTTCAGACCATGAACGTTCATATTCCTCCTGTTCTTTTCCCTGGGCACAAACATAACACTGTCTGACTATTCAACACTGAATTCTAGTACAGTGCATATTGTAAAAGCCTCATAATGTTTATATGGCATTACTACTGTTAAAAGGTAGTTTAATGATATTTACTTAAAGTATATAAGCACTGTCCAGCAATATAAACTACCTATCAATACCTAGTTTTGTCATTTGACAAAAAGGAAGAAACACTTCCCACATATATTAAGTGAACATTAACTTTATTGCAGCAACTGTTGCCTTAAACATCAGGATTCTCTGGTAAGAGGGAAGCAGCCAGCAAAACTTCAATGAAAAATGCTAGAGCAGTTCTAATTAGGTACATCATAATCTAGATGCTGAGTACAGGACATCAGGAATCAAAACACCCAAAAAACTGATAAGAATGACTGTCATCTTTATCTTCTCCTCTCTGTCCCATTTTCCACTGGACTTTTCCACTGCTGTCTTCATAAAGAGGAGTAAGAAAATACAGCTTTTTCTTTGTTTACCACTGTGAGTTACTCATTTTCCATTATAAAAAGCTGCTTTTAAAAATGCTTCTTTCAGATTTTGAGACCAATTGGTAAACTCACCATATTAATCTCCACATTATCCCCCTCTCTTAATTTGATGGGATCTATTTCACAGGGCTTAGGAGACTCACATATCTGAAACAAACAAACAAAACTAAAGGAGTTCAATTTTTCAGACAAAGTACTGAAAGGTAGCCATTAAAAACCAGATTCTTACACTTAAGAATAAAATTCTAAATAGGTCCTAACCATCTTTAACAACATGCAATGATCATCCTCACTTTTGTTTGTGTCTTTTCAAATGGATTGATTACATAAAGCATCACGTGGGCAAATTCTGCAATGTGTTGGAGGCTGCAACGACTTTCATTGACTGTTTATTTCGAAGCATCTGGAACATAGATAACAGAACACAGCTCCTCCCACTAAACTTAAGCAATTATTGCTCAATTAATTTTTCCCCTAGGATTCCCCTACCTGAGTGATTCCTACCACAGAGCTGAAACAAGAATGTCTATCCAACAGAGAAGGGATATGAGCTTCCCAAAAGAAGCTTCAGTAGGATAACATACCTCATCAATAACAGGTTTCAAAGTAACCTTTAGGTAGTGCTTCCCCACTATTTTCATCATTTCATCTACACACCGAGTTGCTAATGAGTTGCCTCTGAAGATTGTGTTTGCTTCTCTGTAAGAAAACAAATTATTTTATTTGAACAGGGAAACAACAACAAGTTCAGTTACAAAATTCAATTTATACTCTATCTTGCTATTAAATTATTAATTTAAAAAATATTTGTCACATATTTTAATCAGGAATTCCAGAACACATACACCAAGCTTTCAATGGCATTCAGTAACAAAAAGAGTATAAACAAGAATATTATTACAGCGATCACCAAACCCAGGAACATAAATAAAACCATAAGAAAAAGCCTAAGAAATTTTATACTATTAAAGTTACAGCGCAGTGTGGAACATGAGAAAGAACAACCAGAGAAAATTCCTAAATAATGAAAATTGTACCTCAGCAATATACCATTCCTCCTGCAGTAGTCATGGTGAAAAAAATCTGGAGCTACAGCACACTGGTACACTACACCAATAAACCCAAACACTTAAACCAAAACATAATTTAATCCAAGGTTACATTTTTATTCATTATAGCTGTTGAAGAGAAATGACAGCCAGCTGTGCAGAGTGTATCTTTCTTATCTGAGAGATTTAGTTTAAACTGCCTTTGTTACAGTTCAATTACAATGGAATGTGTGGACTAAAACGCAGTTTAGAAAATTATTTTCTATGAGTCACCTCTTTCTACACAGTTAAACTGTCTCACATTATTTAAATCAAGACTAAGTGCCTTAAAATGAACTGTCCTGTGGTGACAAAATCCCTCCCTCCCACACCTCTACTGGACATGACCTGGCAATGAAGTGGTTGCTACTCACATCTGCTTTGTTTCTCTCCTAACCACAGAGCTGCAAATTCACAGACCATGCTGCTACTTGGAAAAACTCCTATGCTTCCTACTTGCAAGACATGCAGGTCACATTCTTAATTACATGGCATCTTTGCAGAAAAAGAGTAGCTCTAATTTAAGCCACATGTTAAAGGAAACAGAATAAGGTTTTCAGCAATTTAAAGATGTTCCATCTATTAAGTTCCATCTAAGTTTATAAGTTTTGATCCAATGTGCAGTAAAATTTGAAAAGTGGCCAAATAAAGACATTTAAAATAAAAACTATGTACTCTAAGAAAAACTATGTCCTCTATGTACAAAGTTTTACCAAACTGTCCAGCACCCTTAACACTGACTCCCAGCTTCAAAGTGATTTTAATAAATGCTTTTAAAAATTAGCATTAAAAGATTATTATATTTAGTCAGTTTTACATGACAGAAAGAAACCAAAGGGCTTACTTATCAGTGCTGTATCATGAAGCCCTGTGAAACTCTAAGATTAATTTTAGAAAGCATGACATCAATAAATATGAAATACATACTGGGTGTCCTTCAGATCTAGTTCTGCCACTGCTGCAACAAAGGGAACCAGCTTATGGTGGTGCAGCAACAGCCGTACCAGAGGCAGCACAGCATCGTACTTGTCTCGACACACCTCACTCAGAATGTAGGCAGCAGATGCAGAAATAGGCTGTGAGAAAGTAGAATATGAAATCTGATTAAAGTAGTTAAATGTTCTTTGTATTTGAAAAAGTAAAGATCAAATATAATGAGACTATAGACATAGTTTGTTAATAGAAAGTTTCAATATTTGCTGTGTAACATGGCAATTAAAAGCTTCCATTCCAGAGACACTTAATTGAAAATTAATATTATCTACTCTATAAATACATTTAAGAATGGAATTTACTAGCTACTCATTCTCCCTAAAGGTTTACACTATGGCTTTGTCACAAACCCAAGTTAGAGGCAGAAAGGAATTGTTTTACTGTAATGTCATGTATCTTTATAGGACTACTAAAACTATAGTCAGGGGACATTAAAATAAGTTCTCACCCTCCTAAAGTGTTTGTTGCCACTGTACAGTTGGGAATTTCAAGACAAAAACTAAATTTTTCAGTAGAAAAGACCACTGCTGACTGCTGATACCTATATACTCGGCTATGCCTGAATTCCAGTGAAGCAGTATTTGAATATGGGCATGAAAAATCTTTAGTCACATCTGCCTCCTCTATCTTTCTTCTCTGTCAGTACTTCACTAACACTGAATTGATGAAAAGTTGTAAAAGACCTAAGAATATAAAGACTGGTTACTACGATTTGATTCCTGTCCTGACGTTATGCAAACACTCTACCACACTTCCCTCTTTGTCACCATGTCCTGGTGAGAAATCCAGTCATGCTGATAAACATCCAGGGGAGGGAAGAAGCAATTCAGAAGTAGAATTTGAAATAAATTCTGAAGGAGATCCTTTCTGTTAATTATCTGCCCTTCAGTGCAATAATGGATCAGTGTCCCTGGAAAACCTCTAAATCCAAGAAGCCAATAGAGGCCAATAGAAAAATAAAATATTGAGAAGAGCAACCAACAACAAGCAAGTATTTTATGACCTGCAGGTACATAGCACGGGTTATTTTTCTGTCTCCACTGGTTCTTCTAAAATAAGAAGAAAATCCTTTGGAACAGAAGTAAGAGCTCTAGAAGCTGTTCATCTGGGTGTGACAGAAGTAATTACCACAAAGAAATAAAACCAATTATCTAGATATGAGTAATTCATATTGTCTCACAACTGCATAATACGTTTTTAGTTTTCACTTCAATTAAGTTTTCAACAAAAGTACCTGAACATCTGATGATTTTAGCAGCAAGTTCCTTAGAGAAGTGTAGTACTCAGATGGAAGTACACAGTCTTCAGTGTAACAGATATTTAATCTAAGTGATCCCAAATCATCAGTTTTAGAAGACTTGTTTCCATTTTCTCTTGGCTGAAGTAAATACCTGTAAGCAACAGTACAATTATAAAATATTAGATACATATTTCATTCATTTGACTAATTCCATAATAACGCAAAGTATCGCATTTAACTATTTCAGTATACATGCACTGTTTCTGAAAACTGGCAAAAAAATTCACAAAAACCCTCCCTTGAGACACAAAAGTAAAAGCATGAGCAGCATTTAATTCATCTTCAACACATAATGGAACTTTTATTTTCTCACATATTTATTTTTTCACATCTTTGCAAACAGTAGAATAGGATATACTTTTTGTAGGTTAACAGGGAATAGCAGGAATAGTTTGAGATTACACTGGGCCATCTCATTTTACATCTAGGTTATATTTAGGGTGTTGGACACTGCAGGTGAAACAGGTAATGCGGAGAGTTTAAATGGTCTTGTCTGAGACCAGAAAAAGCACATAATATTAACAGGCTCCACTCTTGAGAAATAAGATATAAGGAAAAGGCAGATTTTTTTTTTCTACTCTTAATGCAAAATATATTGAACAATTCATTGGCTGCAGTTTCACTGCATTCCAATAGGAGGTGCAGCCCTACAAAAGTGTTAACAGCTTTTAAGTGGTGTCACAGTAGTTTTAATACTCACCCTAAAAAACTGAAACCCTATCTCCAAATATTCTTTTACAGTCATGTATATTTGGACTTCTACAACCAGGAGAACAGACTTATTTTTTTCATAATCAGACGCAGTGCCCATGAAGGCATGCTGACATTAAATAAAACTGATTTACCAGGAGAACCTCTCCTTAACGGCATGACTCTTCGGCTTATTTTCCAAATATTTAATAGTACAGATAATTTCACTGCTGTATTTCAGCTGCATTTGAAACCATATTGCACAAATTAGCAATAGTATAAAAGATTTATTATTTTTAATCACAGAACTGGTTTTGATAAGCAGATCATACTTGGATATGAGGATGCTCAATGCAAGGTGTGCCTACAGAGCATATTAGCAGACACACTCAAGAGAACTAGACTTGAGTTAGGTCAATTCAAAAAGCTACACAAACACAGCTCACAGGCAATGAGCCCATGCTGATACCATCTTTCTCTCCCAGGTTGTTAACAGAGGCCTGTTTTTAAGTTAATATGGTCATACAGCTGTTGATGAGATAGTGGCAGAACAAGCCTGTGTCTGCAATACATAGTGCAGAAAACCAGAAACTCTAACACAAACACCTACAGGATACTATTGAAGCACAAAGAGTCTGAGTTCAACATCCAAGACACATGGAGCCTGAGGTGGGTACATGGAGCAGAGCCATAATGGTTCCTGGCCAAGAACTGTGTTACATTTAGTTCCTATTTACACATGTCCTTCCCGTGTTTTACACGCGTCCTACACGTGTTTGCTGTGTGGATATGAAAGCGATTCCTCCATGCTTTTTCCTGTTCACTAAAAGGTTCACTAAAACCAGAATATCTTCTTACACACTTGGAGGCACTCAAAACCCTTCCTGCTGCTAAGCATTTGGGACAGTAAAGGAGCCAGAGATGAGCTCCTGCTCCAAAAAAATCAGAAAGGAGGGTGCCGAGATGTCCCACACAAAAGTGTTTCTTTCCTGAACTCCCTTCGTACCTCACCCTTCCAGCTCCTGTGCCTGCTCCCCTGATATGATGTTGGGTTGGTTCTAGAAGATACTTCCGGAGTCTCCCCAGAGAAGAAAAAAAAGCCATACTTAATGATGAAATAAACTCTTCATCAGTCATTCTGGAAGTCTGACTTGGGAATTTAATTACAAGTGATGCAATTCTGAGAAGCTCCAGGTTTGCTGGGTAGGCTGAAGGGCACACACAGATCACTGAGATCCAGCAACCTGACCAAAAGACAGTTACAGTCCATCTTCCCTTCACTCTCCACACTTCCCCTTCAAACACACCAACTATTCTGTGACTGTGTGCAGACATGGGGAAGAGCAGAGCTAAATGCACCTGCTGAAAGGTTAATTTATTGAGCAGGGAAACTCCAGAAACATCTTTTACCATGTTTAGATTAGAACAGGAAGACATGGTTTAATGAATAGGTAGGATAAAACATATCCTTTGCAAGGGAAAACGAGCAAGACTCAAGCAAATTTATTTCTCACCATGCTTGAAAGGAATCATTTCTTAACACCTTCACAGGAACTTTAATTTCTCCTAGAAAGATGTCTTGTACCAGATTCCCATTATTCCATAGGTCAACCCTGAAAACAAAAACATTGTTAAATTTTCTTTTCTCCCAGAGAGAAATAAGCAAGTTTACAATAACTGCCTTACAGCACTAATCCACATGCATGCAGGCAGCAAATGTTAGAAATCTCACTCCATTCTAAATAAATCAAGAAGACTCAAACAAGTGGCTTATTAATCCATAAAGAACAGATAAAGAAACAAACAGTGAAAGTTAAGACTTGCAGACCTTGCATCAGTAAATAAAAGTGATACTGGCACAATGTATGGGTTCTGCGCAGTCTCCACCCCCAAAACTGTGCACATTTCTTCTCAGGTAATTCAAGTGAACTTTTTAACCAATATATTTAAATATCTACCTAACTGCTAGAATCTGGGACACTGCAATGCCACACCAACACATGCGCTTGTTTCTCCAAGCAGCAGCTCGTACGCTTACAACCTCAAACGGAATCCAGCTCCAGACATGCACCTGGGTTTGTTCTATTACTTCTTACCTCTCTGACATTTCTGACAGACAGCAGTTGTTAAGAACAAAAAAAAAAAAAAAAAAAAAAAAAAAAAAAAAAAAAAAAAACAAAAACAAAAGACAACTAGATTTGTTGGGGCATGACTATTTTTCTAAATATATTTGCATCTACAATGAAATATACAGTTCTAATTAATGAAGCTAATAGTTAAAAACACACATACCAAGTTAGTTCTATAATAGCTATTTGGATTAACTGCTAAATTTTTCTTCTGATGCCTGTTAGGAAACATATGCTGGCCTTGAAGACTTTCTGTCATTCAGCAAATTTGGTGCATGTATGAGCAGGAGCACAAGAAAGAAAAGAAACTGAGTACAGGGCCCTCTGCAGCTCTAACTACATTGCATAAATACAGAAAGACCTGCTCTGAGGGTAAAGCAGCAGAAAAGGGGAACATACTTTGAGTATCTACATTTGCAAGGAAAAGATGAAAGACAAATGTTCCTCTAAAAAGCAAAGTGAAATTGTAAGAATCTCATAAAAGAGGCTTTCCCCTCCTTTTTTTATTAAACCGGCCAACTATATTTGAAACTATAGACTAGGATCAGGTATGCTGGTATCTTTCAGTACAATTTCTATTACCAATAATTTGCCCAAATTAATATATTTTGATAGAAGGTACTCATACCTCTTTATTCACAGGCACAGGAAGTAAGTTTAGGCTGCTAGATACACTCAACCCCTATTTACTTCAAAACAAAAGAACTCATCTTCAGTAAAAATTACAAGTAAAAAAAAAAAGAGAAATTTTCTGTCATTTTTTCTAAGAGTCTGATCAGTAATTCTATGGAGCTACACTAAGATAAAACAGGTATTTATTGTCTTGACGATAAAATATTATGATTTATTAATGATTCTATGAAATTACTTTCTAATCCACATAACTTACCTGACTTCTAGTTTCTCAATATCTTCTTCTTCTACCTGAAACTGGGACTTTTTGGTGTAACTGCTGGACCTGGTTACCTGCAAGTAAATTCCTCCTATTAACACACTTTTTGTATGATGGATATAAAAAAAAAAAATCAAAGAATACCCTCCCTGCCTCTAGCATAGGTAAATAGCTACTGTTCCTTACACAAAGGAAAAAGGTCAGTTGACCAAACAAACTGCCTTTTGCCAGAAAGCAGGAGAAAAATGGGTCAAGAAGGGCTCATAGTGGAACCTACTGAAGGCTAACTGATATATGAGGGAATTACAGTATATATCTATTAGAAAAAACAAGTAGTATAACATGAAATGGGAAAAAATTTCTTTTTTTTTTTAACAATGAGCCCTATGAAAGCATTGAAGTCAGTTCTGAAATGTTTATAAAGAAACAACAAACAGGAAGCCCACTCTTCTTGCCCTAGTTACAACACAATTGTAACCTCTCATCTACATTTTCCTCATTTCTTGACTGACTCCATTCTCAACTTAACTCAAATAAATCATAAGTCAAAAAGTTACCAGAGTGGTTTGGATCACATTTTTATCCTAATATCTAACTTCCTAAGAAATCACACTCAGTTTTCTTGAGCGGGTCAACTGAGACACAGGCATTAAAACTGCATAGGTATGAAACTATTTCTCACTCAAGTCCCACAGCAGGATTTATATAAACACAGTAAATTATTTGTAAATACATTTGAGGCACATGCAATAGTTGTACTCCTTCCAACTCTCAGTATAACATGCTTTAAATGCAAATCTGATTTTTATTACTGACACAAACCAGATGAAAATTTAAACTCATAGTTTCTTTATTGTCAAATAACTCATGTAGAATTGAAATCAACTCCTAAATAAAAACAAAGATTAACTTTTTCTCATAAAATCAACTTTTTGGAGTATAATCACTATATTACTTTATTAAATAAATAAGTTGTTTGAGTTTTTTAGGTCAAGCTAGAAAATATTTAAATAGAAGTCCATGGGATAGGTATAATTATCTCAGAACTCTGGACAGCAACAGATTATATATAAAGTGATTCAAGACAGGGAATTACCTTCACAGATGTGTTTGTGAGAAAGTAATTTCTCACAGAGCAATTGAAGGGGAATGCTATTGTCTGGCAGACAGAAATTTAAGTATGTCATTCACTTACGTTTGAGAGGCCAATTAAAGCTCTTCAATTTGCTTGAAGAGAGCTTTCTGCATTAGGTACTGCTATGCAGCTTGCTTAAAAATATCTGAAGGGTTGCATAAAATAGATAAACAGGAAGAACAGCACACAAAAAGTTACCTCAAAATAAAATGTTTCGTTAAACTGCGGATTGCTTGTTTTCTTCTTAACTTTGGTCTTCTTTTGGTCATTCCTGTTCCAATGTGGTAAAATTTTTACCATAGACTACTTAAACACACAATTATAAAGACATTCTATTGTCAAGAAGGACCCATGCATTTAAAACATTTTTTGTTATTCTACAGTTCACTTTGATCAATTATGACAATCTTAAAATAAAATGAGTTCATCTTCACAATCCAGTTTAAAGAGCTAAAATTTTCAATGCTGTATCTAGCTAACCAGGCATCTATCCAACTCAAACTTTGTATTTCATTTCACAAACAGGTAAAACACATATTAATTAAAGTACATGAACAATTTCTAATGCATTTAAAATTTAAATTTCTTTACCACTGCCTGAAGGTAATGAGCACACTTTTCCTTGTCTGGTGCAACTGCAGTTTCTGTTTTTCCCACCCTCTTTTGCTGGTGAAATAAACACTACTTCTTTACAGACAGAGACCCAAGACACTGAAGGTTTTCTTTGAAAGCAACTACTGCTCATGTTAGATATGAAGCAGCACAGGGTCAAACAAAACAACTGCCCCCACTTCCTAGTTGGAGGTTGGTTTTGGTGTTTTGGGTTTTTTTTCAATTTTACAAGTTTTATAAAGGAATACAATTTTATTTATTTATTTACTTAGCAAAGGAGTGTGGTAATATAAAATGGCTTTCCAAAAGAAATAAATATAAAATATGTGAGAAAAACAGACAAGGGAGAAGAAAAATTGCCCTAAGTATTGCCCTAAGTCAACTACTTATTTTCAGGCACTGGACATATATAAATATTCCAGTCATAGCACATGAATCACACACGCATAAGATTGGAAAATCTTAACCATGAACTCCTGTCAGATTTGCACATATATTCCCATACTAACAGGGTAAATATATTTGCTGCAAAGAAACCCACACATTAAGAAAAACAGAGCAGAGAGGAAGGTGAGTGAGCAACTGACTGTATCACAACAAAGAGGAATTTCACACAATTTAACAGGAAGCACAGTACAGAAATCCAATACAAAACATAAGAAAGAACTGAGTCATAAGTGGCTTTTGACTAGTGCAGACAATTCAGGCAGACCAAACGCCATCCCAGTCTTGAGCATATGGTAGGGAAGGGAGAGAACAGTATCCATGGAGATGTGATGTACACATGACAGCACTGGAAGATTTTTCTGTGTTTTCAAGATTTTGCTTAAAACCTACAAATTTTTCCAATTTAACATCACAGCACTTTTAGATTTATTCATTTTATACTAAAATGTTACCTGGAAGGCCCCACGAGAGAGACTGTTGCATAAGGATCACAATTCTGTCCATTTATAAGAGGCAACCCATGGCACTCCTTTATGCTACAAGGAAAAGGCAAACAATAGATCAGTGAAGCAATTATTTGGCTTAAAAAAATAAAATCCAAACAATGTTTTCTTTTTGAAAACTTTGTATGTCCTGCTGTATTACACACAGATATAGCTATACACTGATCCAACATACTGCATGTACTTGAAGAAGGTCTCTAGATGATAACACAAAATAATACTCAAATATATAGTCAGACTTGGGGGGCTCTCCAAGAACAAAACTCTTGGAATTGCTTTGATAAAGGCACTGCAGTATCACACATGAATGACAAAATCCTAAATAAAATCAACTGCTGTATGTTAGGAAAAACTGCAGATTTCATTAAGTTAAATTTGATTTCTCAAGGCCCACAAAAAGCTATCTGGCCTCCACCAATGGCAGTAACTATATCTGGAAGGCATTAAAATGGATGGAAATATTTAATTTTGGATAAATTACATTCTGAGTTATGCTAAGAAATGCAAAGTCAAATCCTGAAATTAGATTTAAAATTAAACATCTGAAACTATTGTAGTATATAGTTCTAGCTCTATCTTTGAAATAGTGCCTAAGGTTTATTTTCAATCTTTTTTCACAATAGTTCGTGTTCAGGGTTAAATGACCCTTTAAAAATACTATTTTTTTCCATAACTCATAGAGTAAGTGGTAAACTGGTGTTTAACAGGTACACACTGTTCACCAGTCCTGATGCAAAAGGGAGAGGACGGTTGGCAACTAATGCTCATGGAGACAGAGAAACCTTTTCTGGACCTTTCGCAAAGTCTTGCAGTCTTTGAATCACCACAGCAGCAACACAGAGCTGGGTCAGAAAGCGGCCTAACCTTCAGATGCTGCCCACATATAAGCATTAACTAAAAAAAAACTGGAACAACAAAAGTGAAGCAGAAGAGTTTGTAAACTCATAGCAGAAACCAGACTTTCTAGCAAAATGCTCTAATGTAACCATATACACTGTAATTTAAGCCCAGAAACATTCCGCAGATTACAAAATTTTATAAGATATGAATGTTGTATTCCTGTTCTCTATAAAATATTTTTAGCTGTATTGAAGGAATTTAACTAAATTAATGCAAGAAAGTTTCAATTGTCATAATTTGCTAGTTTGAATAAAACCCAAAACCTAGGCAACTTAAGGAGAAAATAACTTCTCTAAATTCATATAAACAATTAAATAAATGTTCTAATATCATAATGTGGAATAATAAATTGTGTAGATCAAGTTGAAGTATGTAGCTGCAAACATTTTTTTAAAAATGCTTTCTGTACTGTAGAAAAATGGTGTTAAAAGAATAATAGGAACTGCAAATTCAAATACAAGAGTGGAAATAACAGACACTAACACTCCTGTGCTGCCTCAAAACTCCACCCTCTTTGGAGTATGCACAATTATAAACCAGATGGTATTTTCCCCCCCCAAAAGTCCCTTTGTCTTAGCCAGTTCAGGGAACATTTAGTGCTGAAGCATTGCACAATCATTTGTTATTTTTCTTCCAGTTATCAAGCACGTGGCCTTCAGCATTTCAATAATTTTTGAATCACAATGAACGCTACAGTGATTTCAAACCCACCATTTAAATGGGTTCTTGAAACATCCAGTTGTTTCATAAGCATTAATTGATTCCTCCTCCAACACATAAGTGGCACAGAAGAGTGGCAACAAAATTAAACTGTCTAGACTTTTCAGTCATTGGGGTATCTGATCTGAGGCAGGACTCGATTCTTTCAGACTGATGGGCATCCTGCAGCATAAAACACCCTGTGCAGCTCCTCGGGCTTTGCAGTTTCAGGTGCGAGTGCTGAGTGTGCCTATAAATCAGCTGCAATTTGAACCTCATAGGAAATTCATAGCAGATGGATCAGTCAACCTTATCTGAAGAGAATTCAGCTGTTTTAACAAGAACACCACAATTTCTCTTCTTACAGTCTTGGACATGATCACCAGGCTCCTGGATTTCTCCAGCAAACAGATATGAGTATGTGGGACTTTCAGTTACACAGTTTGGTCTGTTCTCTTGACCATAACATATATAAACTAAAGAAAGGCTTATTTGTGATTTCCTGCAAATTGAAAAACATTTCACTGGCAACTTCACAGCCTTGCAGCAGAACTAGAATCTCTCGATTCATCATATGGATCTGTCACTTCAAGCTGATTTCATGCTCCAGCTGGTCTCCCTGTGGAGGCAGCTCTAGCACTCCATTTTCACCTCCTGCCCAAGTCCCAGTTCTGTTGCCAGCAAGTACAGTCTGCCTAGTTTATTAGACAGCCTGTCCTGGTCAACACCTCCCCTGACCATCAACTCCTAATATCCCCAAATCTTTCTCTTCCACACCTATCAGGCACAAAAATTTCTTCCAAATTTACCTCACCTCCCCCCCTTCCATCTCTCACTCCAAGGCAGCCAGTCAGATCCATCCCTTCAGACTCCAAGCAGTACCTGCAGACTGCTTTAGACACATATGTGACAGCACAGCCAAGTCAGCTGAACTGCTGCTTCTGTTTACCACCCTCACAGGAAGTTTTTAACCTAAAAGCTGGTTGTCAGTTTGGCAAACTGAATTAGCCTGCTCATGCAGGAGCCCTCCCAAGCTCCAAAGGCAAGCAGCCATTAGGGATAGGAAGCTATTAAATCAACTCTGCACTACCGAGCTGGATTGTTCCTCCCCAGGGACTGAGCACACTGCACCGAATCATTACTGATACTTTTAAGCTACTAAAACAGCCTCCAGTAAACATGTTTAAAAATCCTGAAGATGTTTCAAGTGGCTAAACTAGAGTAGACTTAACAGAAATGGAAGATTGGAATGAAAATGAATGGAATAAAGGAAACCTCATTCAGTTTCCTAGTCAGCAAATTTCACAGAAATACTGCCTCTCCTCAAAGAATCAGGCAAAGTGCTGCAACTGCAGTCTCCTTTAAAAGGAAAACAACAACAAAGAAATCCCAGCAAAACCACCACCAACAAAATGCCAAACATTTTGACCAATCAAAAAACAAAATAACATTAAATATGCACTCCTATTCTGACAACCATAATAAATACATTTCTAACATACAGTAAAAATATTTCAGCTTTGACAAATCATTCCATCTACCTAGCTAGGCAGTTGTCATTCAAAAGGCATAAATGCATAGTCTGAAGTAGACAGGAACTTAGAAGCCTTTTATTTTATATTTTAGACTTCTGTATGCTTATGTGCTGTCTAAGCAACAGGTAACAGAACTCTGGTTCTTTTCTCCAACTGCTGCCCTGTTCCAGTACAGTATAAGATATGATGCAGTTTTCATTAATTCTCATCTCAGCAGTTTGTTGTGCAAGAGGAGTTTCATACAGGAAATGAGAGCCTTTCAGATATAACCGGAATATATTCAGCTTAGGAGATGAAAGTAAAAAGACCCAGCCCACAATAAACCCCCTCAATGACTGACTCTACCTCCATCATTCAAATCAACAGACACTCCCTAACTGCAGCCATCAATACCTGTATGTACACTTCATAAAAATTGCTGTGTTTGCTGGAACAACTTCATGCGAGCAAAGTATAAACAGGACAGTAACAAACTGACAGGTCAAGTTGAGAGAGCATGGTGTACAATTCATTTAGAAAGGTATGAGCAATGAAGTCAAAATCTGGCTGTAATAAACCATTTCTGGGCTTTGAAGTATTCACATTGTAAATACACAAAACCTTCCTTCAGAGCTGAAGGGCTGCTGGTCTCAGAGAAGGCAGGTGCCACCACTCAACTGCCTAATTTGCCAAGAAACTGTTCAAGCATCATCTATTTCAGCAGCAGCAAATATGCAAACAATGGCCATGCAAACCTGTTCTTAGGGACTCCCAGCAAGAGCTGCAAACGTGTATTTGTGAAATGTGCTACTATACACACCATTGTGGTTTCAAAAAAAACCAACCCACACTGCGTCAGCAGATAATCTCTTGCACTTCTCCCCCTCCTCATTCACACAATAGAAAAGGAAACAATTAGTATCAGAGACAAAACAAAGCTTAAATTCACAGTCTGTGAGTGTATCTGCATGAAACTTAACAGCAAGTTTGCAATTAATACAAAAATTATGTGTAAAATCAGGGCTGAGCCTGTTCTACATGAGCTCTAAGACGGTCCTTCACCAAAGGAAGATTAACTATGCTTTATGACAAAAAAAGCAACTGGAATTGAGTTTTTAAATCAATCCTAATCATAAAACTCATCTAGAAGACCAGCAGAAAAAGCTTATACAGCCATGTTTACAGACCCAAATCAACAGGAATCCATGCCTAGCCAGTCATGGTTTTAGTTTAGCCACAAGGTGACAGGGGACTCCAGGTAATGCTCTGAATCACAGACTTTTAATTACTTGCTATTATGTGTGCACTTAACACCACGTTTAATCTTGTGTAATGAAAGTTGGAGTTACTATTTTTCATCTTTGTAGAATTTCTGGACTCTCAGGGAATACACAGTGGAAATCCATTAGCAACTTAACTATGCACAGAAGCCAGCACAAGTATCTAGAATTCTCCTATCCTAGAAAAAAATTAACTGGTGAAGGTTTAAAAGCATTTAATTTTCATTGCATTAAGACACCATTAATTTGAACATGAAGTAAAATATTGCTCCTGAAAGGCAAGTATCATAGCCTGCATGTCAAGAATTATTTTTTCAGTGATTTTTTTTTTTTCCTTTGGCCATTATTTTCCAGTTTAGAACAGATAAAGAAGAGTCAGAAATAGACACATAAATACATTTGTGCCCACTCCTTGTCTCTCTTTTACTCTATCATGGTTCTGCTCCTTTCTATCTTTCAGCTTTGTTAAAGGAGTTACTAATTCAATGTCTTCTCAGGGCTTGGTGACTAGTGAAAACCAGCAGGAAGTGCATCACTTACTAATTATCATGGGAAATTTACAGAACAAGCAGGGTTTTAAAGAGTTTAATTTTCTCTTTAATACTCCCACATCTATTTTCTGTAAGTTCCTCACGCTTTAAGGTCAAATGCATCTCAAAAATGCCCTCACATCCATTTCTATAATACCACATTCAGTGAAAGATTTCTTATTTTGCATACCCTCACATGTACATCCAAAATATATTTATGTACCATGTATTAGTAATGCAGTAAATTATTTCAAGGGCAGCAGCACGTGTGGTAAAATTCTGCTAAACATTTTTAGTTTAAGGAACTCTAGTGCATTTCATAACCTCAGACAAGTGCACTGATGTAATACTGCAGCGTTTAACGCACAATCCTCTCCCACATGGCAGTGAGTGGCTGAGTGCAGCAACCAGAGGAGAACCCTGGCTTCCTTTTGATCCATTATCTCCATCACAAAGAGATCCTAAGAGAGGGCACAGTGAGCAAACCACTTCCTACTCAAACCTGCAATTTGCAACAGCAACTTTCTAATGCAACTTTTCTTCATCATATGAAAAATCCAGGCAAGTTTTTAAAATAAAAAAAAAGACACTAACATGAAGTGCATGAACATATAAAACACAAAGTTGTAACGCTCCAGCCAGCTTTTGGTGGTGAATATTTCATGGGGGGAAAAGCTGTTCTAATTCTGCTTTGTGCTGCAAGCAGGATACAAAAATAAGAGCAAGTTCTGGCTGTCAGCTGCACTGCACATTCCTAGCTTTCTCACCAGATCAAACACAACTGGAATTACAAGACACTAATCCTAGTAGTCCCAATAAAAGTGAGGGCTTTAGCAGCAGAGATGAGCAGCTTCTGCTGCTCATGAAAAACTTCTGCTGGAGTTCCCTAGACATATACTCGTCTCATAAGGCAGATTCCAAGGAAAGTCACATAAAAAGAAAAATGCTATTGGTACTAAGACGTGCAGACATCCAGTATCAGGAAAGACAAATCCCACAACATTCTAACAAACAATCAAATATTAAAAGATTGATGTATTTCCTTACTGTACTACTAGTTGCTGGCACACAGATCCATTGTCTGTTATCAGTTCATTCAGTTTTAATTCAAGGTGAACTTTTCCCTGAAAAAAACAGGAGAGAAACACAAGTAGTTTTAAAAGCATTTATTTTAAAAGTAGGAATTAGAACAATAATATAGTTTACGGTTAGAAATTATTTAAGGTAATTCCAATATTATCACTTGAAGAAAACACCTCATCTAAAGCACATATCCTGCAAGTAGAGCATGATGGATGCACTTGATCTTTGAGACAATGCTATAGAGAAGCACTATCTCATCTGCAGACAGCACAAGAATCAGTCAAGCCTCTACAGATTTAACACACACAAGTATTTTTTCCACCATGAGCAATTACCAAGAGCAAGAGTCTCAGCTATTTTGTCCCAAGCATGGGATGAACCCTTGCACAGACATGAATTTCTGAACACTTCAGGAGAAAGTTCTAAAATGACCTTGGACTCTGAAGGCAGATAGGTATACCTAGAAAAGTAGAATAGCATACAATAGCCATAACCAGCAGCATTTAATATCCACATTGAAATCCTGTCCATCCCAGCAGAATGAAGACAATTCAGAAAAGTACTGTGCATCCTATGGCAGTTTCCAACTATCTCATGAAGACTGCTGAGGTACTCAAGGAACAATAAACACAACCAAAAGAGAGGAAAAGGTGGCAATAATAGCTAAACCCAGCTTCCTCCTCTTCTTTTTCTGATATGGCAGGATGTATTTAAGAAAAAAAATCCATAACTTATGGCACAGCATGGATTAACTTCAGAAACCAGCAAGGGCCAATCTACTGTACCCTCTCAATAAAAGGCTCCATAGCTTTAAACCATGATATGCAACTTTTTTGGGATGACCAAAATTTATTACTTAAATCTTGCTCCAAACTGCTACTGCCTGAACAATACCTGCTACTCATTTCAGTGCCTGGCTTTTTGTGCTGGCTTTTACATCTAAGATAAGCACACACTGCCAGAGTCTTTCTTCTAACAATGTTCTCCTTGGTATTCTCAGAATTTGTCTATTTGCTAATGGAACATCAGATGATACTGGTCTGTTCACAATCAAAAGTTTCAAGGAAGGGTTCTGGAAGATGATTTACAAGAGTGGCAAAGGAAGCAAGTTGTAATCTGAACTACAGCTTTGCCTTTCTGCTAAAATGGAAGTAAAACCCTTAGCTGACCTTGCACACATTTCTATAGCAGTTTTGACATAGAACTGCAATGTTTTTATTGTAAATCCCCTGGGGCAAAGGCTGCATTTCCCTCTCTGTTCGTCACATGGGAGGAGAAATGAAGCTTCTTTTACAAGGCAGTTCCCAACCTAACTGCTTTGGGATGCCTGCCAGGTGTTTTGCAAACTGTTACTACAAGGACAAGAACACAGGTACATTAAGAAGGTATTTGTCAAGCAGAGAAACTCCATTACAAAAACAGATTTACAGGATAAAAACAGGATACCGAGAAGCATGCCAACAGCCTTACAAGGCAAAGTTTTTGAATGACAAATAAAAAGACAAATATTATTAATATTTATTTAAATAACTGACTTCACTTGTTTTAGAAAGCAAATGCTGTGAATGGCCTAAACATCTTCCTTTTGCTTTTAATACCAAAACCCACAAGTTGTGTTTTACACCAAACAGTAGGAGTAAAACAGCCCACTGCTGCTCCTGAGAACTACTGTGGGTGTCGTTTGCCCCCAGCTCAGTACCATGATGACTACAGTAACATGGCTCTAAGAAAATATTTCCCCAACATGCATGGAGAGTTTTAGAACATTTTTGTCATTTTGTTTGTTGAGAGCAGGTTTCCTAAAGTTGCTGATCTGCAGATCGATATGAGAACTTCTGACATAATATGCAACTGGGTTTTAAATGTGGCTATACAGAAAGCTTTTACTTCAAAATAGAGAAATCAGCCATTCTTATACAATAAATAATAAACAAACAGTGACTTTGTGTGAATGCACTTTGCATCTGTAGATCTCAGGGTTGTTCAAAGACAGGTAGGTACCATTTTAAGTTTACAAATGGATTAACAATCAATTTTCAGGTACTTACTATAGGAAGATGGAGTATAATTGATACAGATCCTATCAATTTTAATAAAAAAAACAGTGAATGTTCAAAAAACCCAACAGTGTGTGAAAGATTTTGATCTTACCAATGTGTTTTTCAAATATAGGTCTCTATAAAAACTCCAACTATGTATAAATACAGGTATAAAACTACATATATATATGTAAATCTCTACAAAAGTTTCTTGCTATGAATAATATAGATCAAAGGTGTGTTAAATCAAATGAGCCAATTTCAAACAAGATTAATGAAGATTTTATAAATAAAAAAGGGATCAAGCAATCCTAACAATTTTACTAGCATGCTGACACTATCTGCATTTTAGAAAACAAGAAGATTTTTTAAAAGCTAATATACGTAAACAAGTTTGTGCCAGCTGCAGTTAAATGTGGCCTGTTTCACCCAGCTTCTTGAATTCTGGTTTATTTACTTAGTATTCCCACATTTGTATTTCTTTTTCAGGAACTAGTGGAGAAAGGAAAAAGTTTCAAGAAAACAAGATTAATATGAACTCATAATACTGTGAAGAGCAGCAAAACAAAAACCAGCTAATATCAAAATACAGAGCAGAACAGCTGCTTTCTAAAAATCTACACCACTAACATTCCTGGTATACAGGCTGCTAATTATGCCAAAGTTAACCTGTAAAGAATAGATGACTGGTACACAAAAAGTATACACTTTTCTTGAAATAAATGCAGATGGAAAACCCCAAAAATAATCCCAAGCAAGCAACAGCAAAGTGTCCTGTGCATGTTCATGGAACACAAAATACTCCTCTACTATCCTATTGCTTTGCATACATCAGAAATTCTGGAAAATACTCACATGGAGGGAACCAGAGGAACAAAAAAATCAACTACATGTATAGTGCCATGAGGAGAAGAAAACAACTTTTTTTTTTTCTCTTAACTGATCACCTTTACAAATATTTCATGCACTTTTCCTGCACATTTACAATATAAAAGTCTGCTACTTTCAGCCATGTCCAGCCAACAATCTTGGATATCTCAGAATATATCTCAGTACTGTATAGCACATCCAAACCAACAAGATTTCAGCCAAACACGGCAGACGGGAACTGGTCTCAGCTATGGTCTAAAGACTTTTATGGAAAAATAAAGCAGGACAGGAGAAACCTACTCAAATGCCCTGACTCAAGAAAATACAAATATGAGGAGCATACACCTAAGCAGAAAAGGTCATCTCTTAATGGAAGTGTCATGCAGGACAGTGCTTTGCACAGCACAGTCATAGAAATGTAAGAGCTTACATTCTGCTGTGAGTCACAAAGCCATGGAAAACTATAAACTTTTTATTTCCAATATGTAAGAAATCACTAAATTCTATTAATGGAATATTCTAATTGAATTTTCACACACTCATGCAGTATTATGACAAAAAGTAATACCTTGCGAATACATTTTTATGACAGAAAAAGACATTGTCACTCTTGCTATGTTTAAGTCAAAGTGGAAACTGCCTTTCAGTTTGTATCTAGAAAGTGCTTTCTAGAATTTTCAGAGTGATTACATGAAAGAATTCAAAGAAGACAATGAGTAGCTGGACTAGATGATCTCTAGGTCCCTTCCAAATGAAACATTCTATCATAACTGAAAGAGTACTGATTTTCAACGGAGAAGAGGAAGTGGTGTTCAGATGTTTTGAAAATCTGTCTTCATGTAAAGCAACCACATGCCCTCCTATACCCAAGGGCTGCAGGCTAAACTTATGGCTCATAAATGAGTCATCTGTGGAAATAATAGGAGAATTCTGTGCACATTCAGAGCTTGTAAAAGTAGTCAGGATTCTCCCTACCCAAAGGGACTTTCAGGTTACTAAAAAAATACAAACTATCAAGCCTAAGACTTTTGCCCTCAGGCAGATCTGGGGAAAAAACCCTATTAAAATCTACTAGTTTATCACAGCAAGAAGGCTAAGACGTTCTCAATAATTCTGTTTTGTTCTTGAAACCAAAAAGAAAATTGCTACAACTTCTAGAGCCATCTCACTTTTACCTATTCCTAGAACAATCCTGTATGAAGAACTGGAACCACAGGCTGAAATAAAACCATGAAGTACAAGTTGCTTGGTACTGAATGCAGAAAGTGTTTCAAGATAAGACACATGAACACAGCACAAGTACCTCCAAGTTTTGAAGACTAACCATTTCAATGTCACAGAATCAGCCATTATTTCAGTTAACACCAAACATTACTAAAAAAAGTTATTCAAGAGTTTTAGGATCCATTCATGTGCCTCAAGTACATGACTCCTCTTACAAGCATTTCAGACATCAAAATACTGTTAAGACATTTCCCAAACAGTTGCTTCATGTCTTCTGCCAGTTTTAAGTACCATGAGGAATAATGCCAGCTTAGGTGTAGAGTTCATTATTCTCTAACCAAACTGAAGACACAACTGCCTCACAAGAAATACAGATGTTAAGCCTTATCTGTGCTTAACTTTCAAAATGCAAATGTGCGATTTAATAGTTACCTGAACCTCTGAATTAGAATCAACAGGTTGAAGCATAAACCAGTTCTCTTTTCCTGTGTAGTTGCATAAATCTTCTTTTTTGATTGACACCTTTCCTGAGGGAGGGTGGCAGGGGGAGAGAAGCATAAATATTACCTTCATCTGCATAGAACAAACATTTAATTATGTTTGAAATTTGATTTTTTTCTAAACTATTTTAAGTTTTTGTTTAAGTTTACGATGCTATATGAAGAACATAAACCAAGGAATGTTATGGGTAAGTAAAACAGAAAATAGTTTATATAAAGCCTGATGGCATTAATTATTGCTTGTTATCCTGGATAACACCAATAAGAAGGTAAAATAAAGAGCACACTTGAGGCTGGAAATAGCATAACAGATTTGGGAGAACAAAAACGGTATTCAAGAATGCTTAAACAGGAAACTGAAGTAGATGCCTTTTACTCTTCTGATTGCTATTTGGAAAGCTGTTATTATATCAAATTATCTGACATCCTGGTGCAAATTATTTCCTTCCTCAATTCAAGTAAAGCAAAGGCTTCTTCCACAGCAGACTATTAGAGCCTCGTAGCAACTGTATCCAAAAAGCAGCTGCAATAAAGTCATTATGCAGTGGAGGGAGAAATAGAAATCCACCTCCCCTGATTTTTCACTTAAGCTACACTTAAGCTACACAAGTTGCAGCCAAATGTTTTGTAAGTCACTAAGTTACAGGCTGCATTAACAGGGAAAAAAATATTTATAAATGGTTATAAGAATTATTCCACAATTGTAATTATTGTGAAATTATTCCAAAATTTATTCTTTTAAGATCTATAAGTAATGACAATTATTCAAATATTCCAATGAAACAAAAGTGGAGAAGAAACAAAGAGAATTTTTTATAATGTATTCAGACCATAATAAGACTATAAAATGTCCTACTAGCCTAAGAACCAAAACATATTTTAGTATAATAGAATGAAGCAAGGAAGTAAAATCCTTATTTTCAAACTTTAAAAATCATTTAATTGCACTATACACAGTTTTGAAAGGTGCTTCACCAATAATTGTATCCCTAATCTTACAGATAATGCTACTGAAAACAACCAAGTGTTCTGCAAGATGCAGACAGCACCTCATAGACACTTACCTATCCGCAGGTCCTTTTGTAAAACACTTTTATCATAAATGTAGAAGGACAGCCACTGGAATGTTCTTGGAATCTCAAAGTAAAACTCCTCTCCAAAATAAGGACTGAAAAGAAAGATTTGAAGTTAAAATAGAGAAACACTTTATGCAATTTATACAGAAGATGAACATCAAAAAGCTGCATTTTACTGCTGTCCCAGCCCATGGCCCTCAGCACTACACTGAGCTGTCATCAAAGGTGCCCAAAACCATTTCAATACAAGAACACACAATAACATGGCAATGCCTTCTGTTTCTTTAATCACAGATAAGAATCAGAGCACACAGAAAGAGGTGGCTCCTCTGCAATTTCAATTCTGTTTTTCTGTCTTGCAATTATTCTAGCTGGTTCTCTAGACTTCCTGAGACATGCACAAGTTCTGTTTCACTTTCTTATTCAGTACATGATTAAACTACATTTAATCTTAATTTAATTTAAAATTATTGATTACTTAAGTGGCATTTATTTAGCTCTAGCTCTATCTTCCAGGTCAAAACTGCTGCTCTAAGATTCAGACCTGTTAGAAGTTATTATCACTAGAAACGATAAGATAGAACAGTGAAAAAGAGAAACATTTATCTCAAATACACGATTGTCCTCACGCCAAAACAGTCACCACATTTCTCCATCCAAAGAAGTCCAAGAACATGTTTACAGTTCACTCTATTTAACTGCCATATGCACAGCCCTCTACAGAAAAAGCCTCTGGGTTCCTCTATGTTACACATATTTCATACAATGTGTTGTATCTTCACTCCCAGAACTGATACTCTCGTTCAAGTTAAGGAGAACTTATTGATGTAATCAGAACCAGCAATAAGAAAATTTTATTTCAAGACTGAACAAGCCACAATGTTGTTTGTGTTACTGCAAGTGATGAATTCTTAAAGTCAAGCAGATCCACAGAAAAACCCCGCTATTTTAGAACTGGGTTCTTAAAATAGTTTCACTTACAATGTATTCATATCACCGAGGAAAGATGTTCATGTTCATGAAATTACTTTTATGCAGAGAAGTACTGTGATATCAGTTATACCAAACCCTGAAACAAATGTTGGGGGTTTTTTGTTTCCCAGCAAAGTATCATTCTGACCCTATTGCTACAGTAATTTCTTAAACTAATAAAAACATGACAAATATGCTTATGATTGGAACAAGCAGTTCATGTCATTACCTACCCAAAAGATACCAGGAAGAACAGGTCACCATCCCTACTCTCTTCCCTCCAAAATAATCACAGAAAAAGACCACCCCATGCTTAAGGACAATGGCTCATTAAATAAATCAAAAAGAGCTGATAACTAATATGAAAAGTGGGAAAGAACACTGATAAAAGAATCTAGTATTTCAAATGTCTAGAATAGATTTTTAGAAACAAGGACTTTAAGGGCAGGAATTTATTATAAGGAGCTCCACAAGTAAAAATGTTCTTTTTGTTAAAACACGGACCTTTTACCACAGGTTTCAAAGCAGACAAATCAGTGTTGGCCTTTGCACTACACTGAGAAAATAATTTAAGAATTCTTAGTTGAAAAATTCAGCTGTAGTTTTTCAGCTCCCCTCTTTTTTTATAATTTCAAAGCCAACAAACTCTGCTTTGATTACAAGGGCTGGGTTCTTCTTGTCAGCACCATGACTGAAGGTTTAAACTCATGAGCATCACCTTTAGCAGCAGTGCAGCCCTAAACAGCCTCAACTTCCTTATTACCAGCACTGCTCATTTTAATTGTATTGACACAATAACTCACACCAAAACCAAGGATGAAACAAAGGCTTACTTTAAACTTAGGTCAAGTCTATGATCTGCTTCCCCTCACAGCTATACAAATAAAGTTGCAGTAGTACAAACAAAGAGATACTACAGCAGAAAGAGTGAACAGTGGGAGAATGAGATGGCACTGATGTCAGGGGAAACTCTGCTCTAGCTCAGCTTCAGACAGACATCCTAAGGGAACAGCAGACTCCAGTTCACACCAGCAAGTGCCAAGGGTTTAAGTACCTGTTCTGGATGGACCTATGGGACTCTACGCATCCAATTATAATTAGGCTGGGATGGAGACTAAGCAGAGACTTCCAAAAATCTATTTAGCAACTTTATCTTGCACCTAAGAGAGCAAACTTCACAGCTACACAGATCCCCCAGCCCCCAAAGGATGAACAGCCTTTAACACTATTATTATTATGACCTCAACACTACATTAAGTCTCAGATTTGGCAAGAAAGAAGAAGCCAATGATGTGAGCACAAATACATTCTTTTACTCATTTTGATACATTTTTCTTTACCTAAATTAACAGAGGTTATCCGTTGTTGATTCATCAGCAACGTAAGATGCAGAGAGGGAAAATTTAAGGTAAGGAGTACAATGTATTAGTAAAGAAATGCTAAGGTAAATACAGAATAGGCTGGCACGGTACAACAGTTTACACCAGTGAGGAATAATTAAAATGGGGAACTCACTCATCCTGTTCCTCAGGGATTCAGTCAGTTTAGTACTTTCATTTGTGACTTTGATGCAAGAACTTTAAAGACTGCGATGGATATAAAATTAGAAGATAGCACTAATTCAAAGGACGACCAGACTGCCATACAGGAAGAACTGGATTAAAGGAGTTCAGAAGATTAAACTTCACTAGGTAACACACTCCTCTGCTCTTCCCTTCCTTGGTACAGTAACCTAGCAGTTTTATGAAAATAGTGATCAATGCCCCAGCCTGTCAGTTAATAAAAGCAATGGTGACATCAACAAGGGAATTCACTTCTGCTATAACCTTGCACTACCACAAAGTTCAGATGGGAAAAAAAGAAACTGAATTCAGTTTGAATTAAAAAAAAAAACACACAAACGTACCACAACAACCATTCTCACCCCACTCCCCCATTCCTCATATTTGACCACAGACATCTGAGGAGGCTCACAGATATTCTTTCAACTTTCCAAGGGAAAAAAAAAAATTCTTTCTTCAGAACCCACAGAAATCCCACACCATGTCAGGAAATATTTCTTGAGTCACTACCCAAAATATCCCTCTTTCACTTCAGTATTATTTCATGTTTTTTTAACTTTGGAAAGTCATTTGTTTTACATCTGCACTCCAGAAACTCTCCCAGTGCTGGTGGAAGGCCAAACCTATTTGCACATTTAAAAAATACACTTCTTGATAGTTTTCAATCATTGTAGTCAAAACTAATTTTAATTCTAGAGATAATTACTTCCACAGACATTTGATTAGTTGATATTCACAGGATTAAAGTTTAGATTAAAACTTGTATAAGTTTACAACCCATAATACAGTGACAAAAACAGACTGTGAATTATGTGTGTAAGAAAAAGCAAGTAAATAATAGGAAACAAAACAATGAAATTCAAAGTTGCATCTATGACTAAAATTATACTGTACTACACCTCACTGAAAAGCAATTTATAAAGTTTTCAGGTTAATAAGAAATTGGAGCTTTCATCTCCTGTCCCAGTACCTCTAGGTTAGTACGGTTTCTAGTTTAACACAGCAATAAGAAACAAGATATTGTAATTAAGTTTCTGGAATAAGAGTCAATCTTCATAACTGCATACACAGTAGCAATCAAGTATAAGTACCCAACTATGGTTGCTGGTAATAGAGGATGAGTGATTTTATTACATTTCACTGGTTTGTACGGAACCCTCCCCTAATTCAGAGGACGAAGGAGTCACTTATGAAGTCAGTGGAGACAGAAGAGTGATTCTAAACACCAGGTTCTAACTTCTAATACAATATTGTCATCACCTCAAAAGTTCTCTATTTGAGGCATGCTATTTGAGACTCCTCTCTCCCCATCTGTTTTATTACAGTGAGATTTTTTACTTCATTTCCTCTGTAAAGCATGAATGACATTGCAATTAAATTTCAGTTAAAACTTCAATACTGTTAAAATTTTTTGATAGAGCTAAGGTGTTTTACTTTATCAAATATTTTATTATGCAACTAATACTTCTTTTATTAGGTGATGAAAGCACAAATTTAATAATTTTTAAATAGAACATAGCAAAAATGTCGGTGTAGACATCAAATGTAACAGATCTTGTTTCTAAGCATAGTAGTAACTTCTAGGGTTTCTGTTATTAACAACAAAATCAGAGAGCAAAGTCTTTCAGAGATGGGTTGGGTTGGGGTCTTTTGCTCAGCATGAAACTATTGTCTATTTGAAGGGGAAATGTTATGTTTCTGCTTTATCAATACAGTCTCTTCAACATTTTTCTCTGACGGATTACTCAATTTTGTTTTGGCAAACAATTGCAGCCTGTTAAGTACTGAAAATTTTATGGATCTAACTACAGCAGTTACAGATGATGAATATAAGCAAAATATTTGTTCCTGCAAAAAGCAAATGTGGCATTTGCTTTTCATGCAGAAGCATAAAGAGGCTCTGAAATGATGTTCTGAAAAAATTAAATTCCCTATTTAAGTTTGTCATCTGAGCTGTTCCTCACCTGTAAATATCTGGAGAGAGAGCTCAAAGAATGAACAATAACAACAAAACCACTGCAAAAAGGAATTAAGAAAACTTTCAAGAGTTTGAACAGACTGTCTGGGTTTTGAAAGGAAGGCTTAATGTCACCTCCACATAACTGAAACTGTCACTCAGATATTCTGAACAATGAAGCTACAGTGCTGCTTTTTTGGATCCTCTGTGAACTTCAGAGTTTTGAGACATGAAAGCCCCTACACTACTGCAGCTGTATCATCCTGACTTTTTGTTTGATTCTTTTTAAGGCTCTAAGACAGTAGCAGAATCAACAGCAAATGGTGCCCAGGGAAGCAAAGCAAGGTATTCTGTGTGGATCCTGTTACAGTTCCCAGAACAAGAACTACAGGAGAGAACAAGGCCTGTTCAGGGGACACCCCACAGCACAGAAAACTCTCATACATGGCAAAGTTCCGGTTCCTTCATTCTAGAAACAGGTTTTACCAGATACACAGTAAGAGCAGAATTCCAACAATACACTTCAACTGCTTGTCAGAAGAAGGAAATGACATGGGGAGCATGTATCAAGTAGATTTCTTTCCCTAGAAAACAACCTAGCAAGAAAAAGAATGTTATGCTGCCCACTGGAACAGAATAGAGTAATTGTGAAATATATTCTAGCATATTTCATTTAAAAGCTCAAAAGACTCAATTTTGACTTCTTGCAACACTCTCATGATTTAGAAATTGCTGTAACATCTGACTAGTTGCCACAAGTTAGTTCTCATTTTAAAGTAGTACAAGGAAAAGCCATAAAGTCATACACACTGGTATTGAGCAGTCTTGCTTATCATATCAATTTAAAAACTGAGCTTACCTTAAAGATTTTTCAACTACCTGCGTACGAAAAACTTCTTCTTGGTCCAAGTTTATGGTACAGAAAAAGTCTCTCATTTTGTTGGGTACTAAGTGTTTGGCATCATCTGTAAATAAAAAAAAAAATACTGTAAATACTGCAGGGGAAAAACTTACAAAATATTAGGTACAAGAATGTCACAGTTTTAGTGTGTTCAAAAGATTTACTTTTCCATTCAGCATGCATTTTGATATTCATTTTCAATTCATAAGCTTCAAGAGGCAGAGAAGTTGCTACACCCAGCTTCCCATGGAATGAGAGTCGACAGGAAGAGACACACTCTGACTCACGAACACCACTTCTTGCAGCACCTGCACTTTCCCTTGAAAGGTCTCATCTCTGGCCTGACCCTGCACAACTTGCCAAATCCGAGACACTCACAGCCTGAGGTCATATGGCATTAGGTCATAACACCAAGACATGATCTGCCTGAGCTATTGTTCACTTGGTATTTTCTCCACAAATACTTTGGCTAAAGGAAGCTGATTAATAAGAACTTGCCCATCAAATCTTTATTTCATTTTCCACAATAAACAGCAGATTGTGAGTTGCCTGAGCCTTTGAAAATGTATCCCTCATGAGTACTGTTCATTTTTTCCTAACTAGAAGGGGAAAATAATCACCTCCTAACTCAATGCAACATGGAAAAGAATAAAAGGAAGTTTCTAATAAGAAAGAAAGATTGGCAGCACAAGAATACAAAGATTTGCTGAGTATTGAATCTAGGTCACTGCAATTACATGCTGGACATAAGGCAGATCTGTTAGGAAATGGTTCCCTCTAAACAATCACAGCTAAAACCAGCTGAAGTTGCTCTACCAAAATCCAAATGCTACAGAAATCTACATTAATTTATAGCAACACCGTTCTCTAGATTAAACAGAGACTTTCTGCCCAGATGTCTCCTCCCCCCACCTCTGAATGTCTGAAGACAACAAACAGACCCTTTCTACCTTTTATTTTGCTAAAAGAAATTAGAAGCTTTTCTGGTACTCTGTCCCACGAGAGCCTCCTAAACAGAGCAGGTGATCTGTCCCTTTTTCACTTGGATGTTCAAACCACAGGCAACCAGAATTGCATTAGGTCTTAGCCAGGACCTCGCACATCCTTGCCTGCTGCTGGAAATACCTCTCCTGATAACACGTGGAATCAACTTTATCTAAACATTATTTATATAAGATATTAAAAGCAGGATGAAAAGTACATCTAAGTATTGAGTTCTAATTACTTTTATGCCTGAACAGCATAAGACCTTTCAGAAAGCACAGTTTGAAACTAGATTTGAAATGTCATACATGTTTATTTTTTAAAAATGCAGATATGAAGCACAGTGAGTAAGCTTTATTCTCTATGCTGGTAAGATGTAAAATCTAAGTTCTGTTTTCTGTCTCCTCCACACTCTTTTTGTGTTAGAGGGCTAATTTAGGTTAACCTATTACAGTCTTGGAAGTTAAGTAAGTAATGCCCAGCACTGGAAGGGCTGCCCTGACTGTCTCTGAGCAGAGAGCGTGACAGTTTAACAGGAACACAGACTGAACTTCAATCATGACATTTTCCAGGTCAGGGATATGTACACTGATGGAAAACATGAACAGATGCTTAAGGAACTTCCACAGTTAAAACCTGTGCTCTCAGAAGCATCAACAAGCTTTTCATCAGCTTGGGTGAGGAGGAAGTATACAGATTATTTTTAAACACCACACTTCATGATGACAGATTGAGAGACGTGAACAGAACCTGGTTTTAATGGCTTTAGACTCCAAAAAAGAACTAAACTCCAAGTTACTCTCAAGTGGGATTTTGCAGGAGAACCAAGGAAAGCATCAGATTACCACTGCCTTAACTTTTTTTAAGGAAGAGCTAATTTAATAAAACATATGACATATAAAAATCAATTCATCAATCTGGATGTAATCCCCAGAGAGCTCCTGATACCAAAAGTTTGTAATTAATAAGCATGAACTGGATGTGTCAGCTGTTCCTGAGAACAGCTTAATTTTTTAATTAATACTTGGCATGGCCCTATTTTCCCATAAAATATTTAAAATACAACATTATTTAATCATCACTGTAAAGGCACAGTACAGTGGACTTTGAAAGAAAATTACAGTTATTATAGTTTCATATTTTCTTAAAAGGAATAGAAATTAAGTATTTCTGAATAATTCACTATTTGTCTGCATACTGTAATCCAGTTTTTCAGTTTTAAAAGAAACTTTCCACCCAGAGGATTACACAAAATGCAAGTTTTTATTTCAGCTGGTTAGAGCATGATGCTAATAACACCAAGGCTGTGGGTTCAATCCCCATATGAGCCATTCACTTAAGAGCTGAAATTGATGATCTTTGTTGGGTACCTTTCAGCTCAGAATATTCTGTGATCTGATTTTCTAATCAGTTAAAAACCTTTATTTTGTAGCCCAAGTGTCTGGCTTTAAAGAACAGACAAACTTTTGGGAGGAAGAGGATCCTGAATCCTGAGTTAAAAATAACCTCAGAGCACTTGTCAGGTGAAATTCAGAGCATGAGATTTCACATAGTTTCTAACACCTCTTGGTATCTGTGACTGTGGGAGACATTTCACCCATATAGTGACCCAACTCTTCCAAAAAGCTGATTTCCTTATTTCCTTAAAAAAAAAAAAAAAAGGCTCAAGTCTTCGATTACACTATGTCTTCCTTTTTCTGAGAAACCTAAGGCTATAATGGTTGCATAAAAATAAGGTATTAACAACATCAGATATCTGCTTGAATGTTTACATTTTCTGTACATATATGTAACATCCTCTGTCAAGTGCAAGTGTGCAATTAGTGTCCATCTTCTAAATTTCTTTGTTCTGGCTCCCTGCCAGAGGACATTTATGCACACAAACTCTGAAGTATTTGCTTCACAGGACTAAACATATTATATAGCAACAATAAATTCCTCTTGAGGAGGGCAGCATAATCCAAGACAACCACACACTGTAAAAACACAGTGCAAGTTAGAAAAAGAATGCATCCTGAATTTTGTCAAATGAGCTCTAGGAGACAACAGGGACATTTTTCCAAGTGCTTCACTAATGCAGGTTTCAGTAAACACTCCAAAAATCAAGGCAACTAAAATTACTTGCTGTACTTCCATATGGCATAAAATGAAAACAGAAGCCACAGCCTGAAACACTACACTACAAGATATGCCTAAAGCTACTTGACACCACATACCTTTGCAAAGCATTTTTGTCATTACTATGGCACATAAAATAAAGCCATCAATACAAAAGCATTGTCAAAAAGGAAATAGTCTTTTACTGGATTTTTGGTGAAAACCTGCTTAATAGTAATACTACATTTTCCAAAAATATTACAGGGTCTTAAACAGGCAAGACCAGTTCACCTCACCTCACTTGACAACTGGAGGCAGAACAATGGTTGCAAACACTGACAGCCCACAAAAACAGGGTACCAGGGACTGCAAACATGTCCTTACTCAGGTTCTCCACTGCTAGGTATGCTGCTAGGTGGCTGCTTAAGCCACCTTTAAGAACAAATGTCTCAATTCTAAATTCGGTATAATGATTTGTATGACATCGCTAAATTTAGATTTTGCCACCAATTTGTGCATTGCTAAACACAGTAAAAATAACAACTTTCTGCAGATGGTGTTTTCTATACATGCAGAATTACACAGAACTGACATTACCTCATTAAAACTACCATGCTCTCTCATGCAACACACATAAAATGAGCCAGTGTCAAATTTATTTGCCAGCAAAGCTTGGGCACCAAAACATGCTATAAGAAATTCCTTCAGACTATGAACATCAGCTTTCCAAAGTGAGCTCTGCTATTGTTAATCCCCCCAGATCAAGGAGGATTACATTATTACATTTGTTTATTATTCTTCATTCACAGGGTTTTCCCCTACAAAACACAGTATTAAAATACTAGCAAGAAGTGAAAATAACACAGTATTTGTGGTGTGAAGAAGCCAAAAGAGCACCTAGGCATCAGAGGGTTCCAACCACCAACTAAATATGCTTCCACAGCATATTTAACTCATTGAGTTTTTAAACAGTTTTTGTTTTCTTTGAAGAAATAAGTAGGTTTAAAAAGTGATTTTCACACTGTTTCAAGACATGTATTTTATTGCAGCTGTTACTTCCACTCATTTTTCAAATGGGTTCTTACAGGTCCATCTTCAGCAATGAACTTCTCATATATTCCCCAGGAAGAAGGTCACAGTCCTCCATTTACTGACACTTTTGTCAGTTAACTGAACATTCAAAGTTACGATACAACCACAGGCTCAATCTATAACGCATAAATGGGAAAATAAAACTGGTTTCAACATAAGTCTCAGAACATTTTGCCTTGTTTTTTAATGTGTAATGGAAAACTTTCATCAAGTTCAATATTCCAAAATGTAAAACTCACTGAATGTTGCATAGTCCAGTGTTGACAAAACCTTACAATAAAAGATAGGAAGCAAAACAGTACCAAAAAATAAGCCAGCTTCAATAATCTTTAGCAACCAACTTCTTATGTACTCTTAGGAAGCAGGTCATAGTCCTTCTTCCTAGGGAGTACTATGACCTGCTTCCTAGGGAATACATAAAACGTTGGTTGCTAGAGGTTACTGAAGACAGATTAAGAAAGGTGGGGCTGCTCAGCCTGGAGAAGGTTGTGTGAAGACCTCACAGCAACCTTCCAATATCTCATGGGGGAAGCCGGAGAGGGACTATTCATCAGGAACTGCAGTGACAGAATGGGGAGTAATGGGAACAAACTGAAACAGTAGGCATTTAGGTTAAATATATGGAAGAAATTCTTTACTCTGAGGGTGTAAGGCAGTAGCACAGGTTGCCCAGATGCCTCATCCATCTGGAAGTGCTCAAGGCCAGGCTGGATGGAGCTCTGAGATGGTGTAGCAGAAGGTGTCCCTGCCCATGGCAGCAGCATTGGAATAAGACAATATTTAAGGTCCTTCCCAAACTAAACCATTTCATAAACCTATGATTACAGGAATTCATGCTTTAATCCCAAAACTAACAGTATGCTTTTTTAAAAGCTAGCTGGCCTGCATTATTTCTGTGCTAATTGCTAACAGCAGCAGATCTCAGTGGGTGTTCAGCCTTGCCTACCCAACCACGTCCTATTGCTCACACCTCAGACTGAGAGCACCTCCAGCTCCACTCTAGGCCATCTCCTGTTGTCATGACCCAGTCTTCTATTTACTGAAGACATAGTAAATACATCTAAGCTGCATGACGATATTTAAGTAAACACGACTCCACTCCTCCACCAAACCTAATCCTTCAACATGTTTTCACAACCGGTTCTCAACCCCAGCGCCATGCCCGAGTCAACTTGTTTCGCTTCATTCTCAAAAAAGTCAATCGGCTGCGTGAGAAAGGAAACAAGCGGGCCGCGTCCGAGCGGTATGAATGTACTCCGATACCCCTCAGGAAGCCGCCGCACATCCTGTTTCTCCCACTCGCTTTGAAGTGCTCCCCAGCCGCACCGCACTATCTGCGCGCCTCCCCGAGCCCTCCTCCCAGCCCGTCCGACGGCTTCCCACGTTACCGAGGCTATCGGTATTGGCAGTCAGCACTTCCCAACCACCAAAATAAGGCCACCGGCCTCTCTCTCCGCCTCCTCCCGCTCGCACACACGCTGCACAGAAGCACGGGAGTACTGGTGACCGCTTCCAGAACAGCCCTTCACCACCAACTTCCTGCACATCGCTAATTTCGCAATTTCAGCCTGACAAACAGACTCTGATGCCCGAGGTCCGGGCGGGAGGGGGCATTTCTGTCCGCCCGCTGACTCCAGGGATCCCTCGGAGCCACGGATGCTTCCCCGGCACTCCGGGCCTCCCGCGGCCCCGCCGCGTCCATGTTCCATCCATCCATCTATCCATCCGCTCACCCACCCACTCCGCCCCGGGGCGCGCAGACCCCGGCCCA
>VZRH01007259.1:1341451-1356434 GCA_013397555.1 Urocynchramus pylzowi | reverse complement strand
TGTGAGGCGGCTCCGCCCGGGGTCCGGCACCCCGCGCTCCCGCCGGTCTGGGGCTACGCTGCGCTGGGCGCCGGGGGGCTCGGCCGGTTCCGGAGCTGGCCCTGACCGCCCCTTCCCCTGCTCTATAGTCAGGAAGAGAGGACATAGCCTTAAGCCGCAGCAAGGGAGGTTTAGGTTAGACATTAGGATGAAATTCTTCACAGAAAGGGTGATTAGACAGTGGAATGGGCTGCCAAGGGAGGTGGTGGAGTCACCGTCCCTGGAGGTATTTAATAAAGACTGGATGTGGCACTCAGGGCCAGGGTCTGGTTGACGAGGTGGTGTTGGGTCATAGGTTGGACTCGATGGTCTCAGAGGTCTTTTCTAACCTAATGGTTCTGAGGTTCTGTGTCTCCCACCGGGGCAGAGGGCTCGGCAGCCCGGCACGTTGAACGCTGTGTTCTCTGTGCCGAGATTGGTCACATTAAATGGCAGGTGGCACGTTAAATGGAACGAGTGGCAGATCCGGCCACTTTGGCCTGTGTTGTGCCAAGCGCCTGTCCCTATGCAAAGCACAGCACGGGCTCCATTGGATCTCCTCTGCCGTCACTAGCTCACGTTCAGCTGTTCGGCCGTGTGAGAAATGCCATGAAACAAGTAGGAAATGGCTCGGCTGCCAGCACTGCCTCAGAAGCGAGCCACAGGCAACGCTTCCCTCAGGAGTCACACAGCACCAGAGGTGTTTGCAGGCTGCAGCAGCTCGCCTTCATCAAGAAGTAAAGGGCCTTTGCATCATGTTTTCTACCATGGATTCTCGAAGACACCAATCCTAATGTGAAACTCTGGGATTTGGCTTGCACCCGGAGTTCACCCCGGTCCTGCACTGGTGCTGGGCAGCTATCTTGGGCCTGCACAATCCACCAGCCATTGGCTGCAGGTGACACGTCTGCTTCTGTGTCACTCTGGGTCAAACTGAGGGTACATCTGTTCCCAGACTCTGTAGGCACAGAATCTAGTGAAAGCCTTTTGTGACTGACATGTCCTAAAACACAGGCAGTTCAGCTGGCTAAAGGTGTTTCAGGAAGCAGTATAGGACTAGTGTTCTTCACTCTACACATAAAGGCCTTCTTCAGTCTGTCCTGGTGTTAAAGAGAATTTTGGAAAGTTGCAGGCCAGCATCTGTCATTGTCTCTAACTGAAGTCCCCTGCTGTGGTGCTCTGGCAATTTTTTATTTTTCCTGCACAAATCTTGCCGTTATCACTATGATACAGTATGGAGCCATATAATCTGTCGTCATTTCTTGGTGGCTTTTCCTGCATCCAACTTCTCCCCCACTGCTTCTTCAGCAATAGTGACATTCCTTCCTCACCCCCACACTCTACATTGGGGCTGGGAAAGGACAGATGTGTGTTTCAAGGCAAGCTGGGTAATGGTGGGGAATAAACTGCTTCATTACACCAGTAACAGGTGGATTTGTGTGAATGCAAAACCTAAACCTGACAAAGACATGAGTTTGCATAAGCTGAATTTTAACCTGTTGGAAATGAGAGGTTTCTCTACAGTACAAATTGAGGATCTGATGATCTACAGTTGGCTGCCTAGGCTGGCTGCCCTGTCTGGCTGGTGGCTGGTGAACTGAGGCTCACCTGGGCAGAGTCAGAGCTTTGATCTGGAAAAGCAGCAGGGCAGCACCCTGTGAATGGAGATGTGTGCTTCAACTGTACATTGCCACACTTTGGAAGGCAGAGTGACTCTACTGCCTCCACAGTCTCTCAAAAGTTAGGACTACAGTTGGGGTTTACTGTTTTAACTTAGCACCAGCTTCCTTTAAAGCACTGACCTGCATAATCAATTCAAGTTTTGCCACTGTCTGATCCTGACACACAGTTTTATTTTAAAAAAAGTTTTGCTTTAGTCTAACATAATGATGGTAAGAATACTGTTTCAACTGCATAATATTAATTTCTGGCCTCTTTTAAAGTTACATTTTAGAAGAATCTGTATGACAGGTAGGTCTGCATAGCTAAGGACATGGTTAAAACAAACACTGGTGTGCTGAGCTGCAAACTTATGGGAAAGATTTCTTCATTTAACAATGGAGATGTACCATGGGGGATCTTTGCTTCTTGTGAGAAAACCTCACAGCCAAGGTGCTGAACTGTCAGTGATAACTGAAGTGTTAAGAAAGTTTAGAATGAATAATAGTGATGACAAGGCAAAGTGGTTTACTTCAAATGCTTCTGCCTGTTGTTTAGCTGTCATGCAATCTCATTCCACAGAAGACAGTATCATTTACTACATTTTCTAACTTTGGGTGTATCATAAATGAGGACTGACTAATATTTTGTTTAGGTGCACAAACTTCATGATGAGCCACTTCTTTTTAATTAGCATTTCAAATAGAGAAAAAAAAAGTATCTATTACAATTAGCAAACTTCTAACCTTTTTTTAGTTTTGTATCTCTCCTGACAACCATCCCAAAATGACCTACATAATTTAGCTTAAGTTTGCTTTTTAATGCAGGTTACAGACGAGTGACACCTAGCTGAAGGGGGAAGTACTTTGAATATGCATGGTCTTCTATTTTGTATGTATCTCTTATCTTCATATGCAATTAGATATTTGCATTTTGAACTATATTTCTTGACAGAAGCCCAAAAAAGTAGTGTGTGTAAAATACACAACCTATACTACAAGGTTACTAGCAGAATTGAAAAGAATTTTTCAAGTTTCAGGTCCTCAAGAACACATTTAAGATGTTGCAAAATATTAAACACAGCTCACCTGTGTTTCCAGCCCTCTGAAACACTGAGCAGGTCGATTCTGTTCTGTATTACATTCACCCTGTATGATGCCAGGAGATACCATCACTTCCCTTGAGCTCTGGCATGTTCTCAATTCAGTGTTCTGACCTTAATGAAGGGACTACTTGGTAACTGTGTTGCTTAATCTTCCACTGAAATAACTATTAAAAGATATGTATCTGTGGATCAAATAGATTATATAAGTATTAAAACAATTTAAAAAATGGAGAGACTTACAGAAAAATAGGAATATGTTATTTTAATTAAGCAAAAACAGAGTTATAATCACTCTTTCTAAAAATAAAATTAGACTCTTTATCAATCCTTAACATCTGCATTTAATATTTTCTTCTAAACAAAAATACAGATGTGATTATGTAGCAAATTACAGTCTTTGACAACGTATAGTATTTACGTTCTCTTACACTTACTTTAATTCTAATTTGGTCATTAATACTTGATTCATTACTGCAACATGTTACTTGTAGTAAAAGTGCCACAATTGAACTATAAACATGACATTGCCATCTTAAAACTGCTTTGCTATAAACTGTAGAGAATATACAGAGTTACAAAGTTGTTGTGTTTTTATCAAAATATACAAACCCCCCCAAAACCTAACACAAGCTAACAATATTTTTCTTATGAACTATACAGTTATATAAAATATTTGTAAAATTATCTTTGTATTTATAAATATTCTACCTTATTTGCTTTGGTCTATATTTATCACCATACAAGTCCACTTAGAAGATATCTTTGTGTACTTTCTTTGAAACATCTTTACACTTTCCTGTGTTTATTATTCTATTATCCTTATTTAAAAGGAACCAAAGCTGCCATGAAACCAGAAATTCTCAAAGGGTTCATAGCATTCACCAGTGACAGAATAAGTAAGTGGACTGTATTATTACTTCAATCAATACTGTATTATCATTTCAATTGTAGTTTTATTGTACCCAAGCTATAGTTTCTTTTAAAATATTCAAGAAGACAAAGTTAAGTAACAAAATGTGAACCATCACAGAGAATGAAGTCAAGAATCACTAACCCTTGTCATGACCTAATTTTTTAACACTTCACAGGGATGAACATGACTACCAGAAATGCAGATACGGTACAACAGAGCCCTATCATAGCAAATGCAACTTGCAGACATACACCTGCTTAGACTTTTTTAAGCATCTCAGTTGAAATGAACCACACTTCCACAAAAGGGTATTAATTGGAGCATTTTGGTGCTGTCTTTCAGAAGCCCCTCTCCCAGTTCTTAGTGACCTGTGCAGCTGCAGGCTCACCACAACCCTTCGGTGTGGCACGATGAGGGAGGCAGGAAGGCTGACACTCCTTCCTCCAGCAGCCCGCTCCCGGCCCATCCCTGCTGTGGCCACGGGACACTGCTGGAATGCTTGGTGGGATCAATCACTGAGAAGGGACATCTGAAGGTTAAATATTGCATTCAAGGCATGGAGATGACAGGGAACCCCGCAAACTGGCCCTATACTTGTTTATACACAGGGATAGCCTCAGGGATATATATGGAAGCAAGAGTCTTATTTACCTACTCCTCTCAAACTCAAAGTATTTACGGGGAGTTGGTCTATTGTTTGTGTCCAGGCATTATTCCAGGATGAGGAGGGAAACTCTATATGTCCTTCTGTTGAGAAGAACGACATTTCTAAAGGCAAGAGTTGCAGACTCACCAGGAGGTGGACAGTTCTACACAGGATTTCTGTTTCATGAGAACAATTTTCTTTAGACCGATGCACCTAAAGAGTTCACCAGGCCGCTGACATGGGGATTTATGCAGTTTGGAAGACTGGCTATAGCAAGTTCCACTGAACTTTTATTAAATGTCTCAGAGATATATAAATTGGGAATACGTCTCACACCTCCACTCAGACTTAACAGTTATTATGGTAACTACAAAACTGAATATGGATAGGACAAGAGTACTTTAAACTCCTGAATATGTTTCGTAAAGGCTGAGTTGCAGAAAAGCATGGCAGAACTCAAATGTACTTCAGCACACCCAAGCCCACGAAACACTTCCCACCTTCACTTTAGAATACACAAGATTACAATTATTTCCTTTATAAACACATTACTTTTGTAAAAAAAAAAAAAATGCAATGTATGGTTTCTGCAGCAAAAATTCCTTCTACAGAATACACCATGAACCTACTTATTACTTTTGCTTCAAACAATTCTGATTCAAAACCAGAACTGTAAATAGTTCAGCGACTACTTTCTTGTAATGTTAAGTAGAAGGGTCTGAGTTGGCCATTTTTCTTTCTCTCTATGCTAGAGTCTGTTGTGGCAAAAGTATTTTGGGTGTTCCAAATTAAATTTTTATTATTGCAAATACTAGTTTTTCTGTGTTATTTTTTCTTTTGCATATATTGACACACATTTAGATGAAGAAATTTGACCTTACTGACACGTTTCCCCATTCAATACATCTTTATCTTCTCCAATATATAGTTTTGGATTTTTCTTCTCTTTTGCACAATTGTCACTCACAGTATAACTTCTGGAGTTACATTTTGTGTATTTTTCACTTCGCTTCCTTCTGAGCCAAGGAAATGTGGATTTTCCAAAAGTTTAGTGCTTTCATTGCAAAACTGTTCTTTTCTATCTTGTGCGCCTGGACTTTTGAATAGATGTTTCTTCTGGTGCATTCCCAGAGCAGCTGCAGTCTTGCAAATTTTGGGGCACTGAAAGCAAGCATATCCTTTTCCATTATGTTCACGTACGTGCCTTTGCTCATGGTTCCTTTTGGTAGAAAGATACAAGAAGCTCTGAAAGCAAAACTGACAGTGGTAGCGTTTTTCTCCAGTATGAATTCTTTCATGTATTTTAAGTGTTTCATTTAAAGTGAATGCCTTATTACAGTATTGGCAGATAAAATCTTTGACACCCAGGTGAATACGTTCGTGTTTCTGTAGATTACCAGGAACTGAGAAACATTTACCACAGGTTTTACAAGTGTAGGGCTTTTCCCCAGTGTGACACCTCATATGCATTTTTAAAGTGGATGGACTTTGAAATTGTTTTTGGCATAATTCACAAATGTAAGGCTTTGAAGCAGCTACGTGCCAGTGTACGTGTTCTTGAGCTTCTGCTGTGGAAGACTGGTCTCTTTCACAGAGCTCACAGTGAAGATTAGGCATTTCTGTGTTCTCCTCCTGGCTGACCACCTTTTCCTCGGGAGCATTCCTGAGCGCATACTCTCGACTGTATGTGTTGTGGCTTTCCATACCGGTGTTCTTGCTTCCGTGCTTTTTCCTCCACTTGGTCTTTTTCATTTTTCTCAGCTGTTTGGATTTCTTTTTTGGTTTATAGTTGTAATAAGGTCTCCAGGGTTTATCACTGGAGTCCTGGTCACTAACATCATCACACATTTCTGTCAGTTCCAGGCATTCTGAGCTGTAGAGTCTAGATGGGCTTTTTTCTTTTACCTCCATTTCTGGTTCTTCAATGAGATTGTCCTGTTTGGACTCGTGTTTGGATTTTCGGCCCCTTTTACAAAACAGCTTAGATCCTAAGATATGTCTTTTTACAATGGCTTCATTACCGATTTTTACTGTTATCTGACAAAGAGGCGCGACATTGCTGTCAGCAGATGTTCCAGGTAAGGCAGGCTTTGCAATGTATGTTTCAGTTTTACTGGACTCTTGGACAGTATTTGTAGTTTTGCTACATGAACCTTCAGATCCTGTCACGTGCTGCGTATCCTCAGTTGCTTCTGCTCGGTTGTACAGCAGTGTTTTCTTTTTCTCCTTAATAGTTTTTGATTTTGTAATGCACTTCCCATGATTATCCGACCCATACTTAAAGTCATCACTTACTGACTGACTGGGTAGGTTATTTGAAGATTCTGTCTTACTCTTTTCTATGGAAGTGACTGTTTTACTGTGCATTATTACTGATGAAACTCTGCTACTGTGCATTATAACAGAGGGTGCAGAACTGCTGTAACTGATGACAGAGGTTGAATTTTCATTTACGTTAGCTAAAGATACAACTGAGGAATCACACTCTTGTGAACCTGAATCATTTGCAGCAGTGGAGATTCTTTTTTCAGCAGGGAAAAAGTCCCTCTGCAGGTCAGAATTTAAGATACCTACTCCTCCAGAGAAAGAATTCTGAGTATTTGTGGAAGATGCTGTATCATTACATGAAGATGTATCCAAGGCCAGAGTTCTGCTGTTTGATATTATACTATGTTGAAAATTCAGTGGTGGTAGCTCAGAGCTAAGAGAACTCGGAATGAAACAGTTAGTAGAAGCAGTTTCATTAGCCTGGGTACTTGTTGGAGCATTTTCATAGGAAGAATTTCGATAGGATTTATAAGGCAGTCGCCTGCATTTCATAGGTAAGAGTCGATACAGTTTGTATGGGTACATATTTGGTTTTAAACCCCCATTGGCAGTCTTTTTATTTACTGACAGGCGGTGGTCAATCGCATGGAAAGACTTCTGGTGATTTTTCAGTATATAGTAAGTCATGAAGGTCTCCAGACAGAAAATGCACTGGTAGCGCCTCTCTCCAGTGTGCCAGATCTCGTGTCGGGTGCGGTACTCGGCTAACGCGAAGACTTTATTGCAGTAGTGACAAGGGTATGTTCTTCTCCAGGAATGCACGTTTGCATGTCTTCGAAGGCTGGACAATGTGACATAACTACGCTTGCAAACAACGCAAGTGTATAATATCTGCCCATCAACAACTTTGACCAAATGATCCGTTTCTGGTAAAGTGCAGTTTGCATTAGAACGATCAGTGATGTTGTTTTCAGACAACACAGGCTCTGTGTTCGCACAAGAGCTTCCATTCCGTCCCTCTGTAGCTGTACAGTTATCTGCAAAATTTTGGTCATTTCCATTGTGAGTCACTGATAAGTTACTTGATCTCATGCAGACTTGTTCATGACTTTCCAGTATATTTAGATTTGCAAATTGTTTGCTGCAGTATTTGCATATGAAAGTTTCCTGATGCTCTGAGTGGAGCTGAAGGTGAGCAGTGAGTAACACCCGGTCATTGAATGATTTTGCACAATAGTTACAACTGTAAACAGGTGGAGTGACTGTCGCCCCAGATGCAGAGACATTAGCAGAAGTGTTTCCCTCTTCTCTGGATACGTGTAAATCTCCTGTTTTATTTTGAGATTTTGGAAAGGAAGTAATTGTCGGATCACTAACGGCTTCGTGCTGGGCTTCTGCAGTGGTTACGGTAGAGGCTGGTACTTTTGCTACAGCCAAACCAGTACCTTGGGGCTTAAAGGCTGACTTGGGAGTACTACCTGCTTGTTTTCCCTGCTGAATGACTGGGGTGGCTTGGTGATTTTCATAGCGGTCCTCACCCACCTGGTATGAAGGGCTGCTGTCCTGGTCAACAAAAGGTGCTCCTTGTGAAGTATCTCCCCCAGAAGAAACTGCATAGGAGTGTTCAGCCAAGGTACTGGCTGGCTCAGCATCTTTGCACACCTCGCTTCTGTCGAGGCCTATGCTGGGAGCTTGTATTGTGTCAGATACCTTTTTAAAGCTGGCCCTCAAATCAAGGGGAGAAAACAAATTGTTTTCTGTTTCAAAAATTGAGAATGCATTTGTAATTCGTGGTCCATTTGTCACAGCAGAATCTTCATGTCGCTTTTCATGTTTTTCCTCTTTGACAGTCCCTTTTTCATTAACACAGTATGAATAGGGACAGGGGGAACTTGAAAAATTTACATCTGTAAGATCTTCTAGAAATGATATTCCCAGTTTTTTCCCTGCAGCTGCAAGGTCCGTTACAGTTTCCTGCCTCTTAACAACTACTGTGGAACTGTAGATGTAATTCAGTATCTCTGTAAACACTTCAGCTTTGAGATCATCTAACTCCAGCACATGACCTGAAATACAGATAGTACGGCTCCAAAAAATGTTTTTAAAGTAAAGGCTTGAAGCTGCCAGCACATTACTATGAGCTTTAAATTTGGTGTCTTCCACGATTATGGTGACATCGCATAAAATACCCCGAATGCGCTGTTCATTCAAAATGGAAAGTACAGTGTCACTGTGGAAGTCGTCCTTGAGGTCCTTTGAATGGGACATGACTGTCATCTACAAGAGAAAAAAAAAGTAAATTAGAAGGCATTTTTTGTCCATTTCAGTTACACATTAAGTTTATAGTTCTATATTATTTTTATATACTTTTTAGTTCATTAACTTGTAAAGTTTAAGAATGAGTAAAATTCTGTCATATTATTTCAGGTTTAAGTCACGTTATATTCTCTGGTGCCAATACTACTGCAGGAAATGTCTGTCCAGATCAAGGAGGCAGGAGCACCAGTAGCTCCTCAGCAGGAGGCAGAGGATCCCTCCCACTCCCTCCCGGCTTGAACCTGCTGTCCACCCTGTGCCTTTCACGGAGAATGCAGCCGATGCCTTTTGCTATGCCAGCGGGTGCAGGGTCACCCCGAAGGACTCCCTGAAGCCTGGATGGAATTCCCCAGCATGCCACGGGGGGACCTGGCCCAAGCCAAGGGGAAGGCTGTGTTGCCCAGTTCTGTGCAGAGAGAGGACTTTTCTTTCTGGATTGTTTGTCAGACACTGACTTCACAGCACAGCTGCATCTGACCTCCTTACTAAGCTCATATTTAAATCACAGCAAGGGAGTCTCAGTTTCAGGGTAAGGCTTTATAAGCAAATGAATGCACAAGGAACACAATTTGGTAGACAACAATGAAGTACTTACAACACTGTTTATGTGAACACATTTTTTTTGAATAGTGATTAAATTCACTCAATAATTTATACTACTTTAAAATGACTGAAAAGTTTTGAGTAAAACAAGTAAAAATAATGGAATAACAAGTAGAAAATAAGAGAATTTTTTATTCAGTTATAGTTCATACTTAGTGTTCACACTTTATAATTAGATAGTGTTTTCTTAATTTCTTTCAATAGTAAGATTTAATTGCAATAATAAGTACCATTAAATAACTGCTAATATATAATAATTAGGTTTGATGCTGACAAAAACTATTTAGATTAGCCAGGCTGCTACTATATGAATATACCGGTTCATTCCATTGAGAAAAAATATGCAAAATATGAATGAAAACTATTCTGGAAAAAAATGGATTAATTTGCCAGTTGAATTTGAATTTTGACAATTTTTGCCAAATGAATTTTATATCTGGTGAAAATCTGTTTTCGCCAGATGGTTTTTCTCAAATTCAGATCTGTACCACATAATGAGGTTTAGTCCTTTTTCCCCCATGTCTGGAGTAGTATTTTGAACTACTACTGTCCATTTCTGACTTCAAGTCATGAAGAAATAGTTGTACTAGTGGAACTTACCAATCACTACAGTAAAAAAATCACACTTCTTAAAGACCCTTTTCTTTAAACTTGTGGAAATAAAATGCACCTTAAAGAGTATTACTGACAGAAATTTTGTAAGACAGGCTAAAATATTACAACTCTCTAAGTTAGGATTTACCTTCTAAACACTCCATCTGCTGCTTCAAACTTTAATGTTCAGCTTTAAAAATTTTACAATGACCTTTACCCGCAAATACTTTATGTTAGAATGCCAATATATAAGATGGGTTTGATCCAAATGGCAAAATAAAGGTTTGACCCATATTCACTAAGCAAAAAGCAATGGCCATTTAGAACATATTGGCTCATTCATCCAAAATACTGGTGTTATGAAGTTCTATATGTCTAATTTAATAATCAACAAAATTTAATTTAGCAGCAATTTTAAATGAACAGCAATTTTATATAAATAAATACAATCAATTATATTAAATATAATCAAGCATATACAAAAAAAATTCGGCAGTGATTAATTAAGTATGATTAAGGTTCATATAAGGCATAAGCAAAACCGACCAGGTACGTGGAGGGCTTCTCACCCTGCCTCACGTATGAAACACAGGAATCCAAACTAAACTTATATACTGTATGTTAATACATATTCATCAATATTTTCCATAACTCTCCTCCTATTTTTGATTCTTGAAATCTACATCTCTGTACTGCATAGTGCATGCTCCACTGGTTGCTAGGGGGTCCTCTGCCTTTTTGGTGGTCTTTTTCCTCGCTGCCCTCTGAATAACCTTAAAGGCTGCACATGTGCACTAAGCTTTGTGTTATGTAAGTAAGCATTATGTTCCAAATAAGCCTTACTATTTCATAGATAAAACCACAACTTAGATTCCATACCTGGAATCATGCCAACTTTGCTCATCCCAAGGCCGATTCTGTTTTCTGGAATTGTACCAACTTTCTTCATCCCAAGGCCGATCCTGTTTTGGGATCTTGCTAATCTCAATACTACATCCTGTATCCTGTTTTTCACATATACCATTTGCAAAGGGGCCCATCTGCTTTGTAACACTAATCACATATACTTTTCCTTTATTATTTTATAACATTTATTTTCTAAAATATTGATATGGTTACAATTTAGTTAACACGAATCATATCCATTTATCACACTGGGAAGTAATCTGTTCTGGAAAATAGGGCCTTTATCACAAAGTTAAGTAATACAAGTCATACGCTCTCACTGTAACTTATTTAATTACACTTAGGACACTTTTATCACAAATCCACAAACTACTTCCCTGCAAATCAAATTACACGAAAAGTGGCAACAACTTTACTGTGAAGACAAACCAAACATACTATGAACAAGACTGTAATTTGGTACATTACAGATGAAGCTTGGAAGTAAAATTTTTACCTAGCAGCATGGCCACTGCTTCTATCAGGAAAGGTGTTTATGCAAATAGTCAAAATTTCTAATAGACTTTGACAGCTGAGAATTTTCAATGCACAGAATTCAGAAAAAACTGTGATTCACAAAAAATACCTCTGATGTTTCCCATGAGATGGCATGGATGTCAAGAAATGAATTCATCAATACAATGGTGATAGAAACATGCATGAATATTATTTTGATTATTTGATCACTCTCAACAGGTGTAAATCTAGATGCAATGTTTTGTACACTGAAATGTTAAAATCACAGTTTATGATGGGTTTGTTTATGACACTAATTTGGCTTACAATAAGTGATATTTACTCATTTGGAACGGCAACCTGAAATTCACAGTGGTTAGATACAGTTATCTGCTTTGGTTGGCTATCTGAAAACTCAGATGTAACTGTAGATAGTTTCTGGCGTATGGAGTCTACAGAAAGCATACTGACAATTCTTTTCTTCCAGCAAGCAGCCACTATTCCATAATTGATTCCTTTTTCTCATTGACAATGTCTGAGATTACATCTGACTTGCTCATGTGATGTGGCATTAGAAACCAACTGTCAGACATCAAAACCATTTCACAACAGGAGCTATTGATAGGGTTATTTCCTGAGTATAGGAAATAAATGATGTCAACTCTACCTCCCAGTGAACTGCCCCACAGGAACTTGCCTGTGTTTTTTCTGTTTCTTTATTGGAGACAGCTGGTTTTAGTTCAAAGACACATCATCTGACAGACTGTTTGCAAAGTGTATCAGGCTGCTAATGCCATGCTGAGAGGCATACAAACCCAAGTGGGTTTAGTACAAGTCTTATTATTCAACTAATTATCTTAAAATTTATCTTCCTAAGGACAAAAGTGAGTATTTTAAATTTCTACTCGTCATGTACATAGATTGCCAGCTTTTGCAGTCCTGGACAATTTGGCAAGCTCAGTAAAATACTAAACTAGATTCCTTGTGTCAACATTGTAGAAATGGTCATTTGCTATTTGGCCATTTAATTTTTTTTTCTGTGTCTAAACCATGAGCTAGATATCTCACTGGAAAGTTATACAGAAAAATTCCAGAGCAAATCAGTTTTCAGAGCCAACACTTTTTCCTTCTTCATCTCAACCTACACATACCTCAAATAGTCCATATATTCATGTCTGTAATGATTCTCTACTGCCTTCTATTTCACCTGTCTTGCTTCTTGCAATTTGTAAAAACATGTCTGAAATGCTATAAAATCAAAATGCCCTACCTAGCACACACATATAAATGGAGTATTTTAGGAATTTTTTTACATTCCATTTGCAGTTTATACTGTAAAATGAAAACCTGCTCTTCACTTTCCAAGAGAGCACTACCAAGAACCAAGATACATGGAGATCAAACTTTTCAGATGTGCTAGTATTAAGTATTAAAACACTGGAAAGTCCATTCAGAATGTAACTACTCTTCTGTGTGATTTTTATTATAGTTACGGAAGAAAATTTAGTTTTATTTGTAAATTTTCCCCAAACATATATAAATGCCATTTGACCTATTAAAGGGCAACAAAACTCCTCAGCCAACTAATCCCTCTTTTTTTTTTTTTCAAAAACAAGAAATCTGTCTGTTAATTTCATACTTTATACTCTCAAGCTAGACATAAATAATTTCTTAGGAATCTGAAATTCTAAGTTCCTTTGTAGCATTACCTAATGGTCTTTGGTACACCTATGAATAACTTCAGGTTCAGAAAAGCAGAATTTTTGATTGGGGGTTACAAAATTTACTTGCAGATTTTCTGCAAAAACAGCAATAGACTTAACCTGTCCTTCAAAGTTGGTGAAATCACTTGGAAAAATAAGATTAAAATATTAATCTGAAACTTAAGTGTAATGGTCAGCAGGTTTATTAAATTATAAGAGCACCTTTTCTGTCAACACAACACCACAACAGCAGTCACAAATGAAAATAAGTAGTATTAAAAGTTAATGTTAAGATCAGAGATTGATGCATCCAAACACAAATTTGACTACTTACACCTCACAGATGACACTGCTAATTATAAACAGAGAAGACAGCTCTATGTGGACACAGCTGAGAGTAGAAGCTACTGTTAATTTTTATATTAACATTACTCTCAAGTCAACAAAGAGTTCAGAAGAAGTTTTACTGGCCCATGAATACCAAATACAAATTTTTTACTACCACAGAGAACTGTTACAATCTAGGAATATTCTTTTAACTTCTGCTTATCTTTTGAAATCCACTGCCAGCCAAGTGTACTCCATTACATATGAGATTATTCTATTCCACTTCAGTCGGCTAACTTTGAAAGACAAGCTAGTGGCATAACAAAAAAACTCCAAAGCATTAGGGGCAGTTGCTACTACCGAGGCAAAATCAAAACCAGCAAGATAAATGATGAACAGTAGTAAGAATTGTCCCTGTACTCTGTGAATTTCTACTAGGTTTTTTAAGTGCTAATATATTCTGGTACTAACCAACAGGATACTACAGAAATATTTTCATTCCATAGCTTCCTTATGTTCAGTTTCACCCCACTCTGTAAAGGTACTCTGAAGTCTCCGTTTTGTTTCCAGCTGCCTTCCCCAGCTGAGCAGGAACATTCACCTGTATCTCAAGTCTCCTTCAGGAAGCTGGTTTTGTTCGAGAGCCGAAATGGAGGTAGGCATCACCAACAAACAAAAACCGCCAAACAAGTACATCCCCCGCCCCCAACAGGGCCCAAGCTCTGATCCTTGCTTACCTGGAAACTTACTGTCCAACCATCACTGCTACGGTGACTGCCCAGTTTTTTACGGAATCATTTCACCAGTCCTATGTCGGCAGCAGGGCTGCCTGGATCAGGGTGCTGCAGCCTCCCTGCAGTCTTGGGCATGCAGGGCCGTGGTCATGGTGTCTAATGATGTTAATGATTTCTAATGACTTTCAATAGCCCGCAGGAGCGTGTAGCTTAGTGCTCACTCTACAGAGCTACACGTTACTTCTTCAACTGCATTGAGAGACTTTTTCTTTGGACTCTCGCTACTCACATCCTTCCCTGTTGCCACAGAAGAGCATTACTTTAAATGGTTTTTTTTCAGCCTCGCGCTTTCCTCTTTTAATTCGACAGCTGGGGGGGGCTGGAGGGGGTGATGGAATGCAGCTTAAGAGTATGACAGTGTTAACAGACCTCTGATGCCCCGCGACGAAGCATTCTTTCAGAGCTGGGACTCTTCCCCACTATCAGCATCCCGACATCAATTCTCTCACTCCCCGCTTTACGCTTCCCGTGACCTCTCCCACCGCACGGAACAGCCCGTGCGGCCTCGGCAGCGCCTCGCTCGGACACGCAGGACCAGCCCGTGCTCCGGGGCTGCTCCGTTCCCAGCACCACGGCCCTTCCCGCCGCGGGTGGCCTCCCCCCGGCCCCGGGGCTTCCCCTCCCGCCCCCGGCCCG
>VZRH01007259.1:1303544-1341137 GCA_013397555.1 Urocynchramus pylzowi | reverse complement strand
CGGCCGGACGGCGCGGCCGCCATTTTGCTGTGCCGATCCCGGCAATGGGATTGCCCGAGGTCTGCCGGGCAGGGCCGGGCCCGCGCCCTCCGCCGCCGCCGCGCCTTCCCTGCCCTGACTCCGCAGCGGGCGCGCCGCGCTCAGCTAACGCGGCCAGCGGGGGCCTGGGCCTCTCCGCCAAGCCGTTCGTAGGCAACCACTGTAAATTCAGACCGATGAGGAAACGCGGCGCTCCCAGCACCCGGCGCCCGCTCCACGGCCATCAGCGCAGTGCTGTGCACGTCCCTGAGAATTCCTCTTGGACCTAACACGGGACTTCAATGCCTGACTGTCGTTCCAGGCCTGTCGGCCAGGAAGAAAGAGAAAGTGTTTCTGAGCAAAATAGCTCTGTGCTACCTTCTGCCACTTCCCTCCAGAAAGCAGAGATGAAACATATCCTTGAAAAAAAATACCTGAAATACATTTAAATAGTGAATTATAGTAACATTTACCCTTTTCGTTATCTGATTATATTATCTTTTTTTAAAGCATATATAGAAACTCAAATAACACGAGGAATTTTGTTTTAAGCAGTAGTCTTATTCATAATTTAGGTTTCTTGATATTTTTACTGCCTCAGGAAACAAGCACAACATTACCATTACTGCTTCATAAGCAGTAACAAACGCTCCCTTAGATAAATAAGGACAGAGCTGGATTTCATCTGTCCTGATGCTCCAACACATTTGGTACAGTTCTCCCAGATATTCTCTCTCAGCCTCTCACTGCAAATAGTCAGCAAAGTCTGTTTTCTCAGAACTCGGAATCGTGAAGCTTAGAGAAAAACTGGGCTTTGAGACAGGTGAAAAATACTGTTACATAAATGAACAGTTTGGTTTCTGTCTTAAAGCTTGCTTTTGTCCAAGGCTAACCTATGTTTATTTTTACAAGGTATTGTGTGTAAGGCTTCACGGGACAGAACCTTTATTTTCAAGTCTTAAACCTACAAGTCTTAAACCTCTTTAAAAGCACTGAATAATGGGAACTGATCAATTTTAGGGAAAAAAAAATCCAGAAGCATGAACTATTTCATCATTGTCACACTTGATGACGAGCCTGGAGGTTAGAATTTTGGTAGAACCTCTTCATGATAAATTCTACTTATCATTGCAGGAAACTGGTTAATATCAACATAATGTACAAAACCTACTATCAAGAGGGGAGGTTTTGGTTTTTTTTTTTCCCCCAGCATTGTGTCTTGGAACTATCAGTGCTTTCTCAGTTGGTTAAAAGCTATGGAAGAAAATTTTTTCCTGTCAGGAAATTGTAACAATTTCAGTGACTTATCTATACACACATTTTTCACTAACTTATACAGTCCACATTAAAAGTTCGTCTTAGAAATACTGAACATTTCTGTGAAGAGTTTAATTCCTTCTGTAATTCTGGATCACTGGAATTCTTACCTATAAGTTCACCTACTGAAGCAATGAATATGTTTTTAGCTTAGGATTCTTTGCCACTGAAAAACTATTTCTTTAATCTCATGGCAAATGGAGTGATGAGATGACTTTAGCTCATCCACTAAGAAAAGAATCTCCTTTTCTGTGACTAGTAGTGCAATTGAAGGTACTAATTTCCATATACATATATATATATGTATGTATATGTATGTAATTTGAGGTATTGGGAATTCACAATTCCATCAGCTCATTGTGTGTTAAAAATATTCTTCAGAAAAAGTAATTTTTTCTAAGGCTGTCTTGGCCTCATCCAAGATTTTACAGAATCATTCTAATGTTTCATGTAAAACCAACTTCAAGCAAAGAAAATGGAGGCACAGGTGCTGCAGCCAGACCTTTAAATGCACTACACTGATATCTGGGAGAAGTCAGACAAGATCCATTTTCTCTGCAGTCCTGATTCCAGGGTGTAATCCCCAGCACTAATGATTACTTTAGAAATAGTGAGCTTGCTAGAGTATATGTACCAATTCCTATTAAACATACATGATTGCACATCACAGCACACAAATACTGTGTTCCTTTTAGAAGGAAGTCCGAGTAGTTTAGCATTGGATTATTTCTCATATGGTAAATCTGCAAGATCTAGAGAAAATTTGCAGCAAATCTCTTTAAAATGTATAAAACAGTTCCAAGGTTACTGAAATGGTGGCGATGGGATGCTTTGCTGAAGTCTGATAATCTCACTTCTGAAACTCCCGGCATATGGTATTCTTTCTGTAAGAGTATTTAATGAAAAAAATGTGCCAATATTCCTCTCTAGCCAAGCAGTTTCAGTTCTTAAGCAACAGCAGAAAACAACATATAGAGCATTACTCAGTCTTGCAAATTCCTCATAAGCAACAGGAGTCTGGCCAGGATTTGACTGGTTTCTGTCTCAGTGCCTAGACCAGCCTATCCATGAGAAAAATGCTAGGATACACTGTCATCTTCATTGCTCTCCCTGCTGAGGTGAGAACATCCAGGGGTGCTGCTGAGAAGGAAACAGCTCCTCTGTACCCTCAGGCAGGCCAACCCTTCACTCAGGAGTGGGACACAGCAAAGACCCAGCAGCCCAGAGTGACTTCAGCTCCCCTTTGTGGTCCATGAGCAAGGGAAAGAGTTCATGTGCAACCCTTTTCCTCTTATTCAACATCAAGAGGAGGGAGAAGGAGCCCAGTTACAGCACCTGCAGCAGCCCCCTGCCCTTTCAGGTCTGGTGGAGAGGAGAGAAACCGGGGACAACTCGCTCGGCTCTCAAACTGTGTGAGCTGTGCACGTACACCGAACCAATTCTTTCTCCAAGAAATGCTGCCTTCTTAAAATTTAGGTGTGGCCTAATCAGAGTCCAATTAGCACTAAACAGGACATATACAAGCAATTTTTAAAGGTGTAACTACATCTTTTTCTCTTTCACCAGTCTAAAATACAAAATGAAGCAACAACAATAACATAAATCCAAATTCTTCTCTTGCACAAAATACAAAAGCTCATGTTGTACTGCTACTAAGAATCAGCTGACTTTACATCTTGTTATCTCTGAACAATCTTATTATTATTTTGCATTTAAGTATTTCCTTTTTTATGTACTGCTGGCAAGCCATTTCCTAGCTGCCTACACTTGTAGGACATATCAGTCCTTAGCTAACAGAGATCAGTTGCAAACATGAAGCTGTGTTTACAGGCAGAGTGACAACAACAGACATTCTTCTGTTGATGATTGTTGTCAAATGTAGTGATTAATATATTTGAATAGCTTTAAACAAAAGAAGCAAGCTAAACATTTAGGTTTTGTTCATTCAGAACAATTACTATGTGGTATTCTGTTGCCTGTTCTGTTATCAGAAAGGTAAAATAAAAGTAGTTGAGTTCAGCCTCCATTTTCCAATTTTCAGAGGAAGCATCATTTGAATATGGGAGCCAGCAATTCCACAATGCAGGCTCGGGGCTGCTGTTCTGGGTGAGGTATGTGGGGGGCCAGGCCAATGCATCTGTTCTTGCCCTTTACTACAGCTGATGTGGCAGCTGGACTGGATGGACTGGAAAATCACGATGGACTGGAAATAGAGTGCAATCTGCACCTGCAAACACCTCATTCAGTTGGTCTGCCAGGTGGCTGGACTCAGCCATTCTGGAAACCAGAACTGAACTTCAAGCAGTTAATTTGCTCCCACTAGCCTCCAGTATTCCTTAAAATTTTGAAAAATATTTTTGGTTTTGCTGTTGTTTTGGTAAATCAAAACCAACACACAAGTGATAGCTATTGCTCTCAGACATCACTTCAGCGTGGCCAATATTATGACAACTTAGTGGACATGTGAGAACGTCATATACTTTTAAATATTATGTTCTGTTTTGTGCTGACCAAAGGGGCCCAGTTCAAGCCCTACTCCCTCTTTTCCATCCTACTGCATGTTTCCAAACTAAAGGCTGAAGCAGGAAGAAGTGCAGTGAAGAACTGTAGCAAAAGCAGACAGCGCTGGCAGTACAAAGAAAACCGTGATGGCTCCAGCTCTGCTTTGTGCTGCTTGCTCTGCCACCAATGTGAACTGCTCAGATCTGAGCTCAGCTCAGGTGGGGGACAACAGCAACAGCAGCAACAACAACAACTACTGCTGCTACTGCTGCTACTACTGCTACTACTACTACTACTACTACTCCTCCTACTACTGCTACTACTAAAACCCCAACAGTTGACTTGCCTCTCCATAATAATGTCCCAAACTCTTATTCACTCAGAAGCCTTAATAGTAGCATGTGATAGTACATATCCACATTGTTTATGGTTCAGGATCATGAAAAGATTCATGTGGCAGTGTTTAAACTATCTGAAATAAATAGTAGATTCTGGTTCTCAGCTTGGCTGTTGAGAGTAGGGGAAATGTTGAACATTGCCAGGATAATCTTCATTTCCTAAATCTGATTGTTATGTATGAAGTCTACTCTCTTACTAAGCACTCCAAAAAAGTAAATGGGAATATTTTCATTGATTTCAAGGCAAATTTAATGAGGCTGCTTGTCATCTAAGCAACTCCTCAGGTTACACCCACTGAATTTAAACCCAAGATTTGCAGATTCCCATTTCCCCCATCTTCTTAATTAGTAGGATTTTAGACTTATTTCTTTAAAATATATAATTTAGGGTAACCCAAAGAGTTGATACATTTTTCATTTTATATATAAATGAATACTTTAAGAAGAAAGGCCAAAAATTACCTGTACATAAACTTGCTGAAGTCAGTAGACAAATTTCTCAGAACTGATCTTATTTATCTCAGCTTCTTTTTAATCCGGGACTGAACGCTTGCACACAAAGTGTAAGTGCTGCCTAAATGCTACATCCAGATATTATTCCAAAAATCCATGATCAACTGTCATTTTTGACTTCCACAACTGTTTCTCGACCCCTGCCTTCTCCTGTTGTCTGGCAGAGGACAACACTTGGGTATCTCTTTGCCTGGCTACGTTAGATGGAACCAGAGTGCTACAAGCAACACCAGCTTTATTCTTATTTAGTGGCTTTAGTTTGTCACTGTGCAAAACAATATGATCATGCTTGCTTCTGAATGCTGGTGCAAGATTCAAACTGAGAGTGCCTGAGCATTTCTGAAAGACACCATTACCCATAATTTCCATCTGTACTTAGAGCAGTGCTATAAGTATTCAGAATCCTAGAGGAAGGTTTCCGTTTGAAGACCAAGCCTACCATGCCAATTTTATCCAGCTATTGCAAGCCAAATTGAAAGTGAAATAATAAAAAGTCACAATAGATATTTCCATTGAAAACATGAGGGGTTTTGGTTAAAATCTTTGAGCATTAGGAAAACACACTAGGCCATGCCCAGAAATCTTTTTATATGGTGATTTTCAAGATGCATGCATTATTGTGAGCACATGGTATGTAAATGCATTGGGCTGCTTAATAAGCATTCACTGACACACATCTGCAGCTTTGCTAATGTACCTTTTATTCCTATGTGGTTGTCAAGGAAACAGGTTATGGCCCAGTATTCTGTCTAAAATGTACTGAGCAAGTATTCTAAGATAATTTACTTAAAATAGGTACAACTTGGGTTTCGTACCTCATTGCTTCTGTAAATGCAGGTAACCTGAATTTATCTAATTGTAATGTTTCACTGGTTAGTTTAAACCACCAATGCCCTTTTATTGTCTCTGAAAATCCTTTACATTTTCTGTGTCACACAACGTTACATATTAAAAGTAAATTTAATTACAGAAAACATTTTTACATATTCTAGGAATTGAAGAGGGCTTTTTGACTTGTGGGATTGTGGTTTTTTGGGTTTTTAAAAAATTTGATTGTTTACCGTACATTCTGCCTGGTGACCTTAATTACTTATTTCAATTTAGAGATACCACAGCGAGAATGGCTCTGATGCAACAAAGCATTTCCTACCAAAATTTGTCCAAACAGTGCCCCTGAAATCAGTGGGACTTCTCCCTTTCCTATACCCTTTGGTACCAAGGACCACATTAAAAATTAATGAATTAATCAGCATTTCACTGATTCTTTCATTCGATACAAGCATATCTTAAATCTAAAGCACAGATACCAGACATACTTATACTAACCAAGGTTATTATTGGACATTCACAATAAGAAAAAAATGAAACTGCAAATACTTGGAAAAGCCATGCAAAATGCGAACTGTTATTTTGAAATATCCTTACTGCTACTTTATCACAATACTATACCTGAATCTACAAACTGCTCTTTCCAGCTCATGAATCAAGAGGCTTTTTTGTGTCCCTGATTAAAGTCATGTATAAAGGTAGAGATATGGACTATAAACTATACCCAGCTTAACCAACACAACAGTGTCAGAAATGGGCACTGGCACTGAGAGTTCCTCTGCCTTTCCTGTGTGGCACGGGTTTGTAATGAACACTCGTGACCGGGTTCCAGAGCTAACATTCTGGCGTGCTCAGGAGGTTTTTGTGCATACCAATATGTTCGGTTTGTGCAGATCACTGGAGGCTGTAACAACCTGTTTCAAAAACTATTCTGTCTGATTTTGTTTGTCCAATCTCTATGGCAATAGAAATCCGGTAGGAACTGGAAAAATCCAACAATACTGACATGCAAATAGAGCAATGTGGTACCATAGTGAGAACAAATCTTAAATTATTGTAATAAATTAGAAATTAACAGAAAATATACCCAGGTAATGCAGTGGTGATGGTGTTAAGTAATTTAGCTCTATTTCTATGTGAAATTACCCCATAAACTTACCCACCTAAAATCAGGTTGTTCTTCTGTTAGAGTCTTTTAAAAGTGGTATTGACAGGTATTTTCAGCAAAACCATCTCAGTAATTTTGTGAACTGTGTGGCTACAGTGTACCAGCCTGCAAAGGGAAAAATCCAAATTTAATGACTGAATTATTAGATGAGTACTAATTTCCACATACATTGCGTAATTCATCAAAATTTTCCCTGGGGTGCTGTAGGACTCCAAATCTACATCTGGGAATTTTGGAACACACCAGCAATAAACCAGTAGCATTAACCAAACTTCTGTTCCATTGTTTTATTATGGTTTAACCTGTGTTGTGCAGCCTGGACATAATGATATGTTCTAGACAGAAATCTAAGGATGTTTTCAAGCTTAAAGTAATTATTTTGAAAGACGTTTTTTTTCTCCTCTTTCTCTTCCACCACTTTTCTTTTGATCTCTCTTGTCACAGATATCACCACAGTATCTGTGATAATGACATTTCTAGGCAGCTCTTGTTCTCTGGAATACACTTCCTGTATTTCTCTGCTTAAATGACTATTCATCACTGTCAAACATCCTGATTTTATTATTATGTATCAAACATACTAAAAAGGTTTTCCTGTAACAGTATAAAAATTATGCAGAACTGGGTTTTGTTTCAAAGATACTGAAAAAAATGAAATTGTTCCATAGAGAAATTGCAAAATCATGCAGATAGGGCCTTATGACTCAGCTGATAGGCATTCATACAGCAAGTATGGAACAGCAATTAAGAATACATAGCTCCATCCTCCATTTGCAAATACACCGTATGCTCTTAGCAATAACATTGTGCAGGAAATACAGGATCCATTACTTTGGCTTGAAAAGGTAAAAAGAGGAGTTAATTTTGTTGTTGTGGTTGTTGGTTTAGCCTTGTACATTTTTAGTATATGTTAATGTGAATAAGAAATCTGTAACTCATATCTGCCCTTAAAAAAGGCCAGAATGAAAAAAAAATGCAGTAAGTCGTTATTATTACCTCAAATTCCAATAAAGGCATATTCATAAGTGACCAAAATATGATAAATGGGAAGCTTAAACATCATGTTTGGAGGAATTCAACAGTTAAAGATCTTACCAAAGCTAACAATTTTCCAAGTTTGATAATACTGGAATTCAAATACAATATTATCCATTATAAAGCCCTTTTAATACTTAGTGAAGCAATTTATGTGATAAAGCACAACAGACACTACCTTGAAAAGGTTAATCGGTACCTATTCATTTCTACCAGAATCTGTTTAATAGTCTGACAAATATTATCTGAACACAGCTAGTTTCCACTGAGAGACCTGCAGTTTCAAATCAAAATGAAGTTTAGAGGCAGAAGTAACCTTAATTAGAAAGACCATTGAAAAACAAGTAGGACAGTGTCCAAGTGAATAATTTTTTTGTTTGATTTGATTTTTACTCATGCTTCATTTAGATTTTCTGTTAGGCAGAAATAGAATTTGCATGGATATAGGAACAAATTCCAATTATAAAAATGGTGGTTCAGTATCAACAATTAGAATTCTGTGATAAAACTAAACTCCCCCTCCCCTCAACCCACAACAAAATAAACCCAAAAACCCTAACAGGCCCCCCTGACAACAGCATTTGCAGGCTGTGCTGGAGGTGGGAAAAACTGCACCTGCTCCTCCATGCCCTGGTTAGCCCCCTCAGCAAAAGAATAAAATGGATGAAGTTTACAGAAGATTTTTATGGCACCTCTGTCTGCATACAACATTCTGACACTCTGCATTAGCGGGATGTAAGTGCCACTGAAATACATACAGCAACCCACGTATAACAGTCAAAACTGGAAACAGCTTGCTAATTACTGGACTCCTCCTAAATAAAGAAATCAGTTTCTTTCGCTAGAAGAAATTACCGTTCGTGGCTGCCAATGAGTTCTTCCGGACTCATGAAAGCACTTGAGTTCAGTCATATTCATTACAAGAGGACTTGCACCCCTTAACAAAGAGCAAATCTGCAAATGGATTTAGAACAGCCATAGGGAAATGTGCTCATGTAATGGAGCTACTTTTTAAAAATGCCTTGAGTGGGTATGTTTAAACACAAAGATATAATAAAACCAGTTTATTGCTAAGTGCCCCATCTTTTCTAAAGATAAGTATCAGAGGCAATAAATAGATTAGACATATAATTTGCTCAGCATTTCCTTTAAAAATAACCACGCAAGAAATAAACAAAGAAATTTACTTTCTTACTACATTTAATGGTGCCCTCCATATTAACATTAACATTTTAGACAGGAAAATAATCAGCAGAAGCAAGCTACTGGAGAGAAATCAAATTACAAAAATGCAGGCTGTAATACGTCACTTGAGAGACGCTGCCTGTTATGTTTTCAGTTCTGCTTCTTTAGGTGGAACAGAGGAATACTGGAGTGCATTAAATTATTCTTATTATTCTTATAATTATGAATCTAATGGTTTTATTGTCATCATTAAGGATTTGCCTATTATGACACATGACAAGTCATATTCCTGAACAGTTATACTCTGCTCATTTGGAATGCACCAAACTGGTATATTTAGAAGTTAATGAGAATTAGTTTAATATTACTCATACTGTCAGGGCAATTATTGATAATTGGCTGTGCTTCTAAATACCTCCTCTGCATTCACTTTCAGTGCTGAATCTTCTTCCACACAAAATATACTCAGTCATTTTAAAGTCAAGGACATGAAAGGAAAATGGCTTCCGTGCTGCAAAAGTCTCATAGCAGTAGTGAGAATTTCTCAAGTCATGTACAAGGGGCATCGATGAGGAGATACACTACATTATAAGCTCAGTGGAGACATTCAGTAACACCTGATCTGTATAGGCAGTTACCTGTGGTATACATAATATTTAACTTTACTAGCACAGTAAAAAATATTAGCTGAAAATAGAAATAAAGAATTATAATACTTAAATTTTGCAAAATCTACAAGGTCTGCAAATTACCGCAGACCACAAGTGAGCTTATTCTCTAAAGGCTTGTTTAAGGTCTGATAGGAGTTCTTTTGCAGTGTGCTTAAACACAGCTCTTTACCTGAACCTCATACTGGGTCCACTATTTAAAGAAAGGTTTATTAGCATTACTGTGGCTGAATTCAGCAAAGTTGAAAGAAGGTTTAAACCTTCTGATTCTCTACTTTTGTCACCTGCTAAATGTTTTAGTCATATTTTTATACTTGTGATGATAATAAAACTATTACTTTATATACACACAGTACAGACCTTGACCTACATGCAGGACTGGGCTAAATTTAAAAAGAAACCAGGGTACATTTCTGGGAACCAATGCAAACCAGAAATAAAACAGGTTTTAGTGTGTACAGCTTTATAAACATGGCATCGTTTAAGAACTGATAGCCGCATGGAAACACAAAGTGAGATCACATTCTCAGTCAGAACTAAGAGGAAACAACTGCGACATTTCCATTTGCATTGTGATATTGCTGCTAAAGAGAATAACATCTTTCTACATCTCTACCATTGAACCTTTTTAAAGGATTTGGTTGCCAAGGAAACTGGTTCTGGCCCAGTATTAATCTGAAAGAAATATATTATATGAGTTGGTGCAAGTAATACAGTACTCATAATTATTGTTATTTTTTATGCTCAAATTCCAGTTTTTTTACTTAAGGCTGTTAAGATTTTATTTAATTTTTTTTTTGTGTGAAGTAAAACACATTTCAGTGAACTGATACTCAGTTTAAGCTGACAGGGCCATCTATATCAATCTCTCTTTTAAAGTTCTCCTACCTTTAAATAACAAGAAATACTGCAGTTTTATATTTGTAGCCAATACTGAAAATATAAGCATTAAAGCATATTATTCTTTAATTAATATTTCGCACAAAACACAAAACCGCTTACGACACAATTTAAATATTTTTCTTTTTTCTACTCTTTCTCAATTTTTATTTCTGCCTTTTAGCTGTAAGTTTAGTAATACTTATAGTCAGCTTTAAAATGTAATGGAATCAATAAGGTTTTCAAAAATTCTTTTGTTGCATAAGCGTCGCCACGCCCTTAGTACATATGATTATTTTAACAGACATGATTGCTCCACTTTCACAATAGATTTTAAAAAAACAGATAAGAGTAATTGCCATGCCAACATGTGAAGCCAACAATTTAATATAGGTTGTTTTCATTAACAGTATAGTACATTTTAAAACTGAAAGCTACATTCCAAAGCCCATTTCATGTTCTTGCAACACTGACCAAGAAAACAGTAAAACATGCAAATCTCAACCTACCTGCATGTACCACTTAGAGCAGTGTTAACATGGCAATGCACCCAGCCATTTTTATGTAAAGCGATGGAGATAAGTTCTGTTTGTGGTCTTCTTGATAATTTTTTAGAAGCAGTTGTCAAAATTCAAATGGGAAGCAGCTTGAATTGACCGTGAGCAGGAGAACTGAGTTTATCAACAGGGAAAGCAGGAGTGGGAAAAAATAGTCCTCATCCAAGGTTTTCCGAAACTGCAAAACAAGGTTGGCTTTTTTTTTTTTCCTCCTCCTCAGAGGGTTCAAAGCTTGAAGCTGACCACTGCAAAGGCCACTTGTCACATTTACTGAAAATCAACCTATTGATATCACAGCTGAAAATATAAACTCGACAACCAAAGCCCATTGCACAACGTGGACTGCGTAAGAGTTAAAAATAGATTTGACGTGCCTCCTACCTGCATAATAAATATGTAAGTTTCAAGTGCTTTAATTCGATATTCACATTAATTAACAATACAATATACATTATTTAAACTACAGTAAATGCAAGAAGAAAAAGGGTGACACCATCTGGAAGCACAGTTTGCTTTTTTTTTCTTTCCAAGGGCTAATAATGTAGTTTGAATGTGATGACAAGCTAACAGCTCACCACATTGCAAATGAAAAAAGAATTCTTAAGGTGATGCTCAAATATCTAAGCCTGTAATGAAGCACAAACCAGTCTTCACTACTGCATGACATGTCACACAGACCATTTACATACTCACATTTGAGATACTAGACACAGTATAATGAATTCAATACACAGCATGCACACAGCACAAGCAACGTTAATCCTGCCTGCCATTTTAGGCTTGCAGGAGTAAGATACATACTGCAGCACAGCTCTGCTAAGGGAGGAGGCAGGGGACAGCTCACCTTAAATGCAGTATCTGATTAATGTTGTAAGTGACATTGCGTATCAGCTACAGAGTCTTGGTTCAACTGGGTGGGAGGGAACAAAGAAAATTGTCATCAACTGGTGATGCAAGATGAGCTCCAGTCACTAACACTGTTAGCAAACTCCAAATTCTACAACGATACAGTAGTAGGCATTTCAAACTCTTATCAAAATCTGCTTGTGCAATGGCTGAGTCGCCTGCCGAGGAAAACAAAACAGTCTTCTTGCTTATTGGAGAAACGCTGCATCCACTACAGCAACATCCTCTCGATGCAGAAAGATTTCATGTCGCACATATTAAATCCTGAATGCATTTGCTGTGCTTTCTTAATTTTTAAGTTCCAGTATTAAAAAATAAAATTAAAAGCCAATGATAGCAAAAATAATATAGCTAAAGGTCTAATGTTCAGACAAATAAAACATTTCTTTTTCTCTCCTTTCTGTTTTCTCTCTTTTACAGTCCATCAAAATCCTGAGCAGTATTGACAAACCACACGAGCACCGGGTCTGACTGCATGATCAGCTGTCTGTGTCTACGCTACACCCTGTTAACCACAAGCAGTGTTAGAGCTAAATATATCTGCAATGCAGAAACGGTAGGTGCTATGTGGCATACAATTCTGATTAGTTTTAAGATATTTTTCTATCCTCAGATATAACAAATAAAACAAAATTTGCTGCTGATCTCTGTCAAGCATGGTATCTGTCAGACTTACAGAACATAAAAGCTATCCTAAGTACACTGACCTAGATAACACTAAGAAGACTTAAGCAGCGTGCAAGCATACTCACTGTCAAAGCAAGGAAAACGAAACAATGATTGTCTAATCAAACTGAAAGCAACAACTCACTAGCACAGTATAAATTCCAAAATGCTACGTACTGTATATGCACATCTCATGTTATTGGAAGACGCAAAGCTCCTTTGTTTTTTTTTTTTTCTCGGCGGCTTTTCTTAGCTACGGTTGCACAATGACATTCTGACATCATGGAGGTCAATGCAGATACTAAAGTGCTGTCGTCTTGAAGAAAAAAAATTGAAATATAAAACCATAGCTGCAAAGATAATAATAATAATAATGATAATTAAAAATTCCACATCACCTACTTAATGTCTTTCTATTACCCTCTGAGATTAATAGCATGTACGTTGTTCAGCCGCATACGTTAAATTGGTATCACCCTCTGCAGAGACTGCAAGAGTAATTGTGGGAATTAGATTTTTGTAAATGTCAAAAAAGGGTTATCATCTGGAAAACTAAAAAATACAACAAAATATTTTGCATGCATAATGAAAAATATGCAAAGAGAAAAGCATCAAAAATGGCCAATCTGATTTTTTTTAAAAAAATGCCTAATAAGCAGAATTTTCATTGTCGCTCTGTCTCCAGAGGGAGAATGAGAGAACCATGCTGCAGTTTATTGTAACCTGAGTTACCTTCCCAGAAGGCTAAACCATCAGGTGAGGTAAAACAAACCATACGATATACCTGTTTAGAGAGCAAAATCCCCCCCACCATGTCGGTGGCTTCTCTCAGCTCTTCATCTCTCTACCTGCAAATACCGCAAGATGATACCCAGCACAAGAACAGACCTGTGAAGATTAATGTGTTAGCTCTAAAAATATTCCACTGAAAGATTTCTTTGGGTAACCATTGTTTACCATATGTATAAGTAAATTTAGATGGTTTCTGACCAATTGCAGAAGTAGACAGCTCCTTGTGAGGCCAGATTTGTCCAGAGAAGCGCTAGCTTTCATTTGACCTGCCAGTATGGCTGAGGAAGAAAGGAGCCAAATTTTCAAGCACATATTCTTTCCCTAGGAACCTGTGTACATGATGATTTTTTTTTTTTCTCCAAAAGAGCATGTCTTTTTAAAAGGGAAGACTACCAAGTATTGTATTAAATCAGAAGATGTTGCACAGCAAAAACTAGACTGCTGTGCATATGTATTCACTTCTTTTGAAAAAACAGACAATCTTATTTTGCTTTTTTCCACCTTTTTTTTTTTTTTTAATGATTAAATAGATATCTGTTTAATTTGGATGTTTTTCTTTGGGAAATTATTTGGCATTTTGCTCTCTTTAATTTTAAAGGCTGGGAATGAGATGTTCCTAACAGTCAGTGCTTTAAAATATTCAGAATCCCCTTCCATAAATAGCACATCTGTCACAGAAAGGGAATCCAGCCAACAGAAAGGCAGATCAGACCAGCAAAAACAACTGCTATTCCAATGCATGATTACGAAATAAGTTTGGATTTTAGCAAGCCTTTATTTAGATTTTTTGTTTGTTTTGAGGTTTTTAAAGTATGAGCTGTCTGATTATATAGATGCCACTGTATATCAAATTTAAGAATATTAAATATGGATTAATTTTGATGGTTTTTTATGTTCATCTCTTAGTCAAATGTATATTGTCATGTTAGTTTAAAACCATGGCAAAGTTCCTATAGATTTCAAGAACAGAAGATTTGGGCTATATGGAGCAGTTGAAGTATGATATTATTATTTCAGAAGCAAGCAAGTGGTAGTTTTATTTAAAGACAATGATTTCCAGCAAAAGACTGATTTCAGTGGAGTCTCACAATAAATATATCTGTTCCTGCATTCTTGAAGTCAGCATTCTCATTCACCCAGATAAGCAGTGCTCTGGGACAGACACAACAAGGTGATCTGGGTTGTGTGATTTAGGAAACATTAAAAACCTGCTGGAAGTGAACACAGCAGAGGAATAAACATCTCACAGTGAAGAGGGAAGTGAGCTTGTCCAAATCTTTATGCGTATCTCTTGCTTTAACGGGCCATTTTCAGTGCTTAGTAATAGTTTTGCAGGCTTAGATTTGCAATGATTTTGCTTCAGACTCAACATCATTTCAGTCAGAAATCAGTCTCTAAGTCCTTCTACAATTGCACAATACATGCCATAGTAAATAAATAAATTTTAAAAATCGCACTTGTATCTTGCACAAAGTAAGTCAAATTTTTCAAGGTTGATATATATTAATACTGTATGTTACTGCTCAATCAGCAGCTTGGATTTAAGTCTAACATGATTTGTGCCAAAACTGTTACAGTCCCAAGACACTGTCTCACTTGATTCCTTGCTTCAAAATTCCCTGCGTCTGCAGGGTCAGGACTACCTCTATCCATGCTATAAGCTTGTGTTGGTTCTGTATTCAATCAGCTTAAAGTGAGCCTATTTCAAGTATCCACACTGGATCTCACAGGCTATTTGTGTTGCAGCCTTTCCCACTTTCAAGCATCCTACTTGTAAACACACTTCCTCTTCCTTTATTTATCACCACTTGAGTGCAACAACATCTTATCTCACCTCACATAGTATAGCTTATCAAAACTGGTGAGGAATGAAGACTTCCAACATCACTTTATATTGAACATCCTCCTCATGGTATATGTTTTTTTAGAGGAAATGTCCTAGTCCTCCACATTGATCATTTGGCAAAAGGAGGTAGAGTGTGGAAAGAAAGATTCACTTCAAGTCCATAAAATTGTACTGATTTTTGTCTCTAACTATTGCCACACCTTGTCTTCCTAAGAAGGAAATTCTAAGGGCAGTCAGATAGTCTGGGAACTCTGCCAAGCACTAACCTTATAGCAGTAAATATCTGGAGGAAGACTAGGAGACTTGGAGAAAAAAGTGAAAAACACTTTTAATTTGATATGGATCAGCTCATTTCTGTCTTTGTTTGACTGTGGCCCAAGCTGGACGAAGGGATTAAACTCTGCCTCCAGCTATATAGAAGACATGCTGCATGTGGGACTTCTGCTTAATAGTAGTGAACATGTTTAATAAGTGAATGAACAAACATACATACAGCTGGGTTCATTCCCACCTTAGTACTTACAGTTTTGTCTCTTTTGTTTTTACAATTGTTTGTCAAATAAATAAGCAGCATACAGCAATCAAGGGACAAAATCAGCTCCAACTCTCAAGAAACTGTAGTCAACTGTTTGGTGATACCATGCCTGCAAAGCAATGACAAGGGGACATGAAGCACAGCTGGGAATCCAGGGTGGGAGTTTCTAAAAGGGCATTCCAGAACTGGCTACAGCCTATCAGCAAACCTGCTCTTGGAATGACTCCTTCAGCCTCTGAATTTAGCTGCATTAATTATGTTTGTCTCTTCATTCCACTAGTGCCATTGCATAAAACACATTATTAATGAGCCTCAGTTTGAAATTCAGAGTTATTCTGGAGTACAAAAAACCCACACCCTTTGTCATGAACTAAAATTCTCTGATCTAACACACTCAGGAAAGCATCCATATACCCAGATACTGGCTCTAGTAATTAACCTGCTGCTTAAATGCCTTCCATCAAAACTCCTACTGCTACATCCTACATGAAGAAGCTGCCTTCTTCAGTACTGAAACCCCCACCAGTTGTTGTTGGGATGTAGAAAACAAGGCAGGGGGAGGAAAAAAAGGGACTGATGGTAAAACCTCCAGAGTTTGCCTTGCCAGAGCCAAAATAAAGCCCATTTATGGCTGATCTGGCCAACATGCTCTGGACTTCCTTTTGTGTACATATCTAGCTTAAATTGCCCCAAGGATACAGACTCAGTTGAGTGCTGACAGATTTCCCAGACTTTCCCACATCTCCTTCTGTGTCTCTGTATGGCCACGAAGTCTTCCATTATTTGCTGGGACAGAAAACAGTTGTTCTTTGTTATTCCTATGAATGATTTACACAACTTCATTTTTAATTGTCACACTTATATAAACAGGCCATCGAAAATAATATCTGTGTGATCTAAGGTGCAAGTTTAGACTCCTGCTGTTCTGTTAGATGGGGATTTTTCCATCTGAATTAAAAGAGCAGCATTTAGAGGCGATTCCTTTTATAAAAGGCAAGTAGTGAGAATCTAGAAAAATAGCAAGTATCTGAATATTATGAAATGTATTCAGATACTCCATTGAATCAATGTGTTATGAATATGCATTAGAAAAAAGCATACGCTTTCCTACACTGAAGGATCACAGACAAGTAATGTATTAAGATACACTGAGATGCTGGATGTTTTTTTGTGAAATGCTTTTAACAGCCACTTATAGTCTAGTACTCCATAAACCATACAATCTTTAAGGATAGAACACCTGAGATTCACTGTAAACAAATGGCAAAGAGAATGTCTTCAAAAACTGTAGAACCATCCATGAAATCTCAAGGAAATTATACCTTTACAGATATTTGCGCTCCCCTTTATAAGTTGGATTTCTGTATAACGTGACACTCACCGTAATTAGCAATAACAAGTGGCTTTGTCTTGGTTTTTCTCTGAATAGTGCTTTAATTACTGATGTGCATGGTCTCTCCATCTAATTCTACCTCCTAAGGCCCTATTTGCTTTCTAAACTGCTGCCAGGCACTATGACAAAGGTTTCAAATTTCTGTCTTTTATCACTAATTGACATGATTAGTGAATGTAGGTATTGTATTTTTATCAAATTTACTAAGTCCTTACCTCTTTTATTTTTCTCTGTACAAAACAGCACAACTTGCTTGTGTTGATCAGCTCATCCATGTTCACATCACCTATTTCTTCCAGTTTCAAGGAGCAAACTTTTCTTTTAGAGAGTAACAGACTCAAAGATTTGATATGGAAAGAGTCTTCTCTGAGTCACATAAAATCCTGCAGAGAGATTACACTAATTTTATCTGAATCATCTTTGGTAATACTAGACAGTAGACAGAAGGGCAATAAAAATTACGTTGGAAAAAAAGGAAGTTTCTCAAAGTAGCCAACATAAAATCTATTCAGCCATTTTACATTTTCAAATCATCAAAAAAAATTCATTTAAAAACACATGATTAAAGATACTTCTGGAACATAAGACTTTCAGAAGAACCAGGCTGTGAATATGATCTCAATTATTGTTAGTTTTCTTTTTCCATAAAGCTTTAGTAGAGACTGTCCATCTATTTTGAAGAACAAACAAGATGAGAGTAACACACATTTGTCATTATTAAAAATAGTAAGAAATCACTTGTGAATAATGCAAGTACTGGAACAAGTAGGGGTAGGAAGCTGATGTATGTCAGCAGAAGAGAAAATACTTGAAGTCCCACAAAAGCTGTTTAGCATTTGATAAAATATCACATGACAGGACAGAGTAATCTCACTGCTTAAAACCCATGTGTAGAGATGACTGCCTCACAACTCCAAATAATCTTACAAATGTAGAACCAATGCAACCAACAAATCCATTTCAGGCTCACATGCTCAAGCTTAGCTGTCCAATATGCTGCTAAATGTGGGCTGCTCTTTGAGGCCAGTAGATCTCAAACCATTTCTCCCAATTAGTTCAGTTGTGAAGCTTGTTTGTTCATTTCTTCCTCTGACAAATGGGAGGGGAGTTCTAAGCCTTTGTCTTCCAACTTTAAACCTGGTATGTGTAAGCAAGACCCAAGAGCATTAATGATGAACCCCAGATCATTTCCTCCAACAGCAGAGTGAGATTTGTCTACTCCCACTATCTTCCACTGCCATCATTTCCACAGCTATGACTATTGTCCTGACCAGACAGGTACCTCATTTTAAAAAAAGTTGTTCTACAAATCACAGCTCTCTGCAGTCTGAACTAGTTCAGCCAGAACTGAGGTCAGTGTAAATGAGGGCCTGTTTAAAAAGCTTTCAGTCTTAGATCACTTACAAAATAAATTACATAATTTCTCCCTGCACAAATTCCACAGCTCTTCCATTTGCAGAACTGAAACTGTTCTGATGGTTTGAATAAGTCAGGAAGATAAATGGACACACTAACAGAAAGCTGTATCCCATTAAGTCCTTCAGAGTTTCAATGAAATTTTAGGAGCTGGTGAGCAATGGTAGTGCTTTGTTAGAGTGCTGAAGTACAAAAGGCTCTATTAACAATAATAATACACTTTTACAGCATGTTTTATCCAACAATCTGAAAGATCATTACAAACATTAATTGAGCCTAACTATAGCCTGTGATGAATTAGCATTATTATGCTAATTTTATGGATGGAAAGAGAAAAAGACAGAGAGGTTAAGTGATTCACTCAGGAATAGAACCCAGCACCACGTGCACAAGGGGGTTATCCCAACCAAGAATTGTTGACAGACTAATCCAAGTGGGATGTCAGATACAAACATTATAAAGTACTCCCAAAACTATGATGTAATTGCTCTGAGGAAGTGCTCACCAGCAAGGAAGTAGTGTTGCTGAGGATGTACAGCAGGTAGATTTCTTTCACTTGTTCATTTACTTTGAATCTCTCACTGGACCTTTGCAAGATCATTCATAAGCCCCAAGAATTTCTTACTGGTTATATTGTTTTACTCAGATACATATCTAAAAGTAGGAGAATATTTTAAATAATGGTCATGAGGCCTGAAGCAGTCATCTGTGTTATTCACATCAATTATGACTTCAAAGAAGAGGACAGCATGACTGTATCCACTTTCTTTAAAACATCATGCTGGATATAGAAAGGAGGACAAAACAGTTAAAATAATAAAATATCTCTCCAAGTACCATTCCAGTTTCCTCCAATATTTTCAGCTCTTGGGAAAAAAAAACCAAAAAAAACCAACAACAACCAAACATTTAAAAGCTGTTTTGGCTTCCTCTTCTTATTGAATGTCCTGGAAAACACTTAATCTGTCACTCGTTAATCTTAGTCTGATTTAATGTATTTTACAATAAGAGCTACAACAAAGTTGCTTCTTTGCCAAGCATCAGAGACTATTTCAGACAAAAACAATCCTTTGCCTTTCTTCCACCCTTTGTACCATTCATCATTTCCTACTTATTTAACACTGGTAGTTTGTTTCATATGCCTGCTTGGTTTACTATTTTTAGACTGCCTTTTCAATGATTCCTAATTTCCATTATATTTGATACATTTTGAAACATTATCAGTTTCTAGAATATCACAACCTTTATGCAAATGTATTTTGTTAGTCCCCAAAAAATGATTTTAGTTAAGTCCTTAACAGACTTGTCATCGTTAATAGCAGAAGAAAGCAAATGTTCTCTTATGAATATCCAACAGAGAGTAACTAGTAATTAATGAAAGGTATTTTCCTCTATAACATACTGAAGAAATTATTGGTGATTACCATTTTCTCTTTTCATTAATCTTCTTAAAGGTTTCTTACCTGCTTATGCTCAATATGCCTTTTATTTGCTGGACAGTTCTGGCTCTATCAGTTTATATGAAAGCTTTCCCTTCTTCCTCATTTCATAAAAATTAAATTAGTATAACATAGGGGCTGAACACTACAGACATAAGCAAATCAACTACAGCACCAGCTTAGTCTCCATTTCCAGCTAACCACAAGCTTCCCTGCCAGCAGTATAGTCAATGGTAGGAGCTTTATCCAGGAGGTTTCACTTAGTGCCTTGAGGATTCCATAAATTAACATCTTCTGAACACTACTGGTTCAGATATACCAGTCATGACATTACTTCCATACTGATTCTGACAGAAGTTGACATTTGGAAAGAACAGTCAAAATGCTGAGCAGTAAAATAACTCAAAACAATCAGGACTAAAGGGCTCAACCTCACACAACTGAACAGGCAGAGTCAGGCACAGAACACTTCTGTTTTGACCCTCTCCTTGTTCAATAGGATAAACCCTGAGCCCAGGACCTTTGGGTCTAGATGAATATTTTTGTTGCTTTGTTTACTTATATAAGAAAGTCTAAACAACCACAGCTCCATCTCCATTGTCAGTTGCAGGATGTAATTGCAGCAGCACCTTAATACCTGAGCTAGTTTGGGTAGTGACAGAAAGGAAGACACACAATTGCTCACTTCAGCCTAGGCCAATCACACAAATTCCTGGGATCCCAGGCCTGGTGGAATCACAGTAAAATCCCTAATTTTGATGATCTTCCAGGTTTCCACAAACACTTGAGGCTGAATCTGTGTCACTCTTCTCAACATGAGGTTTGTTCCTGATCCAGGTAAGGGGTTAAATCCATTCCTTCAAGAACCAACTTTTGTTTGTCCTGGTTCACTGCCTTGCTGTGCAAACACTTGTGCTGGCCCAAGGAAAAGGGGTAGGAACAAATACCTGTGCCTGGGGAAGTGGCGTGACTGCCTCTTTTGGGAAGCAGCTCCTGGAAGAAATGGCACCACCTTCTGTGCCTGCCACCTATTAACACAGCCTTGTAGTTTGTTTAAACTGGTAGGAGCCAGGCAGAGACCACACTGCTCCCAGTGCCTGGTTCTTATCAAGGCTGTCTGCTCCCTAGGGACAGGGAGGTAGGTGGCAGCAAGCAGAGCAGGTGGCTCACCAGACACCCTCCACCTGACCTGAAGTAAGGGAGCAGGGCAGGCTAGGGGTGGTAGCCAGGGTCAAAACAGGTCATCAAGCAAGTTCATGACAATGAGGCAGGTCCAAGATCAGGCTGAGAAGTCAGTCTGCAAGTGAGGGTCAGACACAGCCCTGTGACTGACAGGCAGGTCTGTGATGCCAGAGCAGAGCTGAGGTGAAGACAGGAGTGGTCCAGCCTTGTGATCCCCAGTCAGGACAACAGTGAGAGGAGAGAGCCAAGGTCAGCCTGGGAAGTCAGTCCATAGGTCTGAGGCCAGAACAGTCCACAATGCCCAGATCAACAGGCACAGATACAGGCACAGGTATGGCTGTGGTAGAAATGGGTATTGAATGTAAACAGAGCCTCTGGGCCCATGGGTGGGGCTGTGGGGGAGGTCAATAAAGGCTTATTAGTGTCATCAGGGTCCCGACAGTTCTGCTCATTCCTCTTCCTTGTGTCCTGTTCCTCCCACCCTCCTCATTCTAGCTTAGGGCTTGTGAGGCTGCATGTGGAGTCAGACCAGCTCAGGAGGAAACCAATCCTCTTGGTAAGGTTATTTCCCCACAGTGCTGTGTGAACACCAGAACTGGTGCTGTGGAGTTGGCTGGAACGTGTGTCTCAGGGCTGAGAATCAATGGACAGGGATACATGTGGCAGTGTAGTCTAACTGGGGTCTCTGCCACTTGTGAAACTACAGCCAGAGTCTTCTGGAATAGTACAGATATGAATTTTCAGATTGCAATTACCTTCTAAAATAAGAGCCAGTGTATTGCAAGTGTCACTGCTCACAAACATCATTATAGAATTAATTTTTTAATTTATATAGCTCTACTTGGTGATTTATATGCAGATGGACTAGATGGTTGTTGTTGGTCCTTCCCAGCTGAAATATTCTTTTCTATAGACACAGTTGTAAATATACTTATATTTGCCTAAAAGTACTAGAAGACAGTCAGTGTCTCTAAGAGCATAATCTGGCTAGAAACATTAAAATAAAGGAGAAACAGTCACAAGGAAGAAGAAAGGGAAAAGGAAACAATGTCCTTTTTTTTTTTTTTAAATCAGAGCTTGTTTTTTTCTTTCCACACTCTGTGTAACAACCCAGCAATGGAATGCAAATTAACATTCATGGTTTTTTTAAACAATAGCCTTTGTGTTCTGAACCACACTGACAAAACAGAACAATACAAAAAAAACATGATCACAAACTCTTTTTCCAGGAATGTGCAAACCAGTTTTGTTGGAAACATCTAACTGCGAGGGAATCTGTTTTGGAAAGTACTAATAAAGAGAAGTAATAAAGAGAAGTTGGAAGTCCAACTTCTCTTTACTCAGTGGAGAATGTATTTCATTTTTTTCTCAAGCTGAATTTCAAACTGTTACATCACTGCAAATTCCACAGTCAGTATGGTCCTGGGCTCTAGATCTAGGCAGCCAGATATAAGCAAGGGCATAACTTGATTTCCAGGATTTTTGTTACCAATGAAAAATGCACTGAAAAGCACAGTGCTTCACTGTCAGAGACCTGACCACTCACTGTGCTTGCAAATCCAGAAAACAGAATGTTTTCACCCCAACCTATCATCTTTTGAGTTGAAGACACTGAGAGAGAATATTCATGATACTTGATGCCAGTTTTACTTCTGAGTAGGAACACTAAAAGGTAAAAATACATGTAAAAGCATGCTTTCTCCTAAAAAAAATTAAAATTTGGAAAACTAATCACAAGATTGCAGTTACTGCTGGCAGATGACAGCTCCTGTGGAAAAGAATTTATCTGCTGCCCTATTAAACTGCTGTGTAATCGCTGTTTAGTCCCAATCACTGCTTTCAACCCACATGTGTAAAATTTCCCATCCTATCTTTACATGTGGGCAGAACCACATGGCCTGAGAGACCTTCCTGGAAAGTGTTGAAAAGCTTTGCAGGACTGTGGAACATGTGTCATGAAGGTGTCACAGATGACTGGTCCATTGGTACATTGGTATTGTTTGGCAGAGGTACTCCAAGTACAGACAGCTTGAAAGTTCACCTGCTCCAAGCGTGTCCCATTCGGGGGAAGGAGGCTGGGCACAGCCTGCTGCGGTCCAGGACAGCTCAAAGGGTCTCACTTAGGACAACTGTTTATAGGGTTGCAGAAGAGTTGGCTTTAGCCATAGTAGTTTTCCATCCTGGCCACAATTACGGTCAGTGACTTTCTTTGAAATAATGAAAATGTTGTTCCACTCAAGTTGTTATTCAGGCTCAAAAAGTAATTTTCCAAGGCTATTCTTTGAAAACAGGAGCTGACAGAGTTTCTGATAAGCTCAAGAGGAGCTTAGTCCAGGTGCTGTTCATCAAGGCTGAGGCTTAATGGGAGTATCTAAGATGATAATGCAGCCCAAGGAGTGGGGGAGGATGCACCACCACAGAAGGCAACCTTGAAGATACACTCCAAGGTGTTTCTGTTTACATTCTCTGAAATGATAACCACCAACAGCTGTCACCACTCTGAAATCCTCTGTATAAATAATCAGAAGATATCCTCTCCATTAACAGTGGAGAATATACAAATTAACAAGCAATACCAATCATAATCCACTGAAGGGAAAAGGATAACCACAAGGACAATTGGTTTCTGTGTGTCTTTTCTACACAGCATGCAGTTCTCAGCAGCTTTTAGCCTTTGGTTACTCACTATGGGTGAGCAGGTTGGCTGCTGCTGCCCTTTGAAGTACTCTGCCACTATAAAATGGACCAATGTCCATTTTACAAATGCAGAGGAAAAGCAGGGACAAAATAGTGTATTTTGTGTTATGCATTTAAAGCATAAAAACACAACAAAGCACAAGTAACTTAAGAGAGCTTTTTAGAGCTCTCATAAGGGATAAGGAGAAAGTCAGAAATGAGCTACATCCCTCATTAGCTTTTGCCAGCCTGACAAAGATTCTACTGGCTCTTTACTACCTCTTACTTTTATGAGGAGGAGCTCTATTGGAGAAAAGGATTTGATGATTCTGGAATGTTTAGTGTCCTGTTAAATATAACATGCTGGGCATACTTGTTTGAGAAAGTCTGTGGTTGCCTTAGCTTGTTGGTCTACAATCATCTTACTATGATTCAACTGCATAAAATATGGTATTATCTAAAGGTTTATCAACTGGAATTTAATTTAACTGCAAACTCTGCCATTAAAAGATACCAAAATTACTATTGTTATAACAGCCACCATAAATCTGCATTAGTGACTGGACTTAAGACCATCTGCTCCTGGGGCTGTAACCCCAAAGAAGCCATAGAAAGGAAAAACTGTGAACTACTTCTTGATATCCAGGGTGTAGGGCTTTTTGCCAGGACAAGTGCTTGTGAACAAGACACTCAGAAGGGAGACCCTATCGATCACTCCAGTTGTGTTACCAGAATTCTGTAGAGATGACTGTTTCCACCACTATTCAGGTTTCAGTTTGTGGTTATTCTAAATCTGGTCCTGTACTTGCAATGCAGTTAAGTAATACTCAGAACAGGCCGTGTTACTCCAGTCTTCACACAGACAGTACATTTTTCCACCTGTCAGCTTGGACTTTCCCCCACCTCCCTGTAGCAGGACTCTTCTAGTCTCTCCTGCTCTGATTCAACACTGGAAATAAATGGGTAAAATAAGAAAAGCAGCAAGACTTCAAATTATTTGTGGTGAAAAAAATATTAATAATATCAAGTTGTTTTATTTTCTAGTATTTGTCTGGAGTAATTTTTAGGTTCCATTGCTAATATTGAGCTATGGTATTATATAGTTTGTTTTCATATTTTTACATAGCAATTCAGTGATGTTGAATTGTGTGTATTTCTAATAGACTTGTTCAGAAGTTGTGACTGTACAAATCAGACATCCTGTGTTGTTTTTGACATCCTGTGACGTTTTCTTCACTGAGCTCTTGGCCGAGCAGCCCAGCCCAGCCCAGCCCAGCCCAGCGCTGCCCCCAGCCCCGCGGTCGCTGCGCAGGGCGGCAGAGCCGGGGCTGGGCGGCTCCGGGCGGCAGCAGCAGCAGCGCTCAGCTCACACACAGAGCTCAGGCTGCTTCTATTTCCCAAGTCATTACCTGCATACCATTCTCTCTGCTATACTGCGATGCATTATTATACTTTTTCCCCCATCATACCTAAAATTCAGGGCTCATTCCAAAGTGGAACTCATTATCAGCTGGCTTTAGTTTTCAGTCTCTGTGCCAACTGTGCTGTACTTATGACGACGGTAATAAGCTAAAATAAAGACCAAGCTGAAAACAGCTTATCTGATGCCTGACCACAGAAGAAATTGGCAAGTGGTTGGGTGCATACTTCCTCTTTTTTTTCTTTTTTTTTTTTTTTTTTTTGTACTTCAGGTTACAAAGAGGGATCTCATTGGCTCATCTAAACCCATTGCTAAATAAGCAGGTTTTTACTCCTTTTTCATCTGCTTGTCAGATCTGCAAAAGTAAGACCATGTACACAAGGCCACTGCTTTCAAATTTAAATGTCACAAGTTGCGCATGTCAGTATGTAGCGAATGGAACAGTAATGCAGCAGTTACTGAAATTTACCCTGAAGTACAATGTAATTTGTTTTCCTCATTGCAGTATTATGGGATAGGATTTGGGGATCCTATTAGTAGGAAGTGTATTAGCATTTATTTAAAAATAACTTTTAGCTTCACCGATCTATATCAAAGCTAAAAGCAAACGTACCCTGTAAAGTTAAACATTAAAAGGCAAGCGAACACCAGATTTGCTTTCCTTCAGTTTTATAATCATTTAAAAGCTGACAATTCATTTTCTGGTGTATGTACTTATGAATGATCTCTTGGAGTTGACAATGCTGGAAAAATTTTCAGTTAAAAATTATTCTAGTTTTTCAGGTTTCTATGTCTAGGTAGCCTCTCTCAAACTAAATCCCCAAGGATTTAATTAGCCTTACCTTACTTCAAAAGGCAACTTCTAGAGTTTCCAGAGCATACAGTGAATGTGAGGAAGCAAGAGGTGAAAAAATACACATCCTTTCGTCAAGTATAGCAATTTTAGTGGTCCTCCAAGAACAATGTATCAGCATTGTTCAATCAAGAACTCATTGCTTTAAAGACATAAACCAAAAGAATTTGTGTTCCTGTTTTTTGACGTATTTCAGAATTCAACAGTAAAAGGGACAAATTCACCAAAAAAAGGTAGTTCACTAAAATTGTAATAAAACTTCATTGGTCTAAATGTAATGAGTAAAGAAAAAATAGTGTACATCTTTTCAGATATTAAAAACTATTCTGAAACATGATTCTGCAAGCTGATTTCGCATTTGGAAAGACTGTTAAGCAGAACTTTCTTTACTTCTGTTACTTCCCTATCTAATAATAGTTACCTTCAGATAGATTCCATCATATTCTTTGTAATCATAATTTTCACTCCCAGTAAAAGTAGGTTTTCATTTCTTTTAAAATAAATCCTGTTCAAGATTTCATTTGGCAAACCTGCAGCATTCTCACATGCCAAGTCGTACTCTGTCTTCTGCTTGATTTTGTTTCATAGCCAGCTTCATAGTAGTAGGGTCATAATAACAAAAATATGAAAATTGTTAAAGGATTGAAGTAGTTCAACTTCCCTTAAGTTCCAGTCAGTGTCATAAAAACACTTTGTGCAGGAGTATCCAAGACTTTCTTCTTTATTTTACAGTCCTTATGATCATAATTTCTGAGAAAGTGCAAAGTTAGAATTTTACATGTAAGATCACTCACCTAACTCAGCAAACTAAATAGCTGCTATGTCATTAATGTTTGCCATGTGGTGAGTAACTGCACCAAGTCTTCGCCTCTTGAATAGCTTGGTTTGCAGCTCTTTGTTTCACTGACCATAAACCACAGGGTTAAAACATAGTGCAAATAACAAAGTAAGAAGGGCTGTAAAATAATGCTTTCATGGTGTCTTCCAACAGCTGTTATCAGAAGTAGCAGAAGGTGCAAACTCCATTGCAGCCCATGAATAATGATAGTTTTTCTGGGCTTTTTATTTTAGATTTTTGAATGCCCATCATGTTTTTCTTCTCTGCAGAAGAGGCAGTAGTCAATTACAATGATGATTATATGAACTACAGTTAAAACATTTCCAGCTGCTCTGACAAAAGTAGCTCCAGGCAGAGTTGGCCATGAGGTTCTGTTTTGAGTATACCTTGAGGTGTTTCTTTTCTCCCTTCTGTAGGCAAATAGCTTTAAGCTTTGTTACAACCAAGCACCAGTGATGACTTGGTGTTTCACTGAGCGCACTGGTGGTAGATACTGCGGAGATCAGCATATGCAGCAAGATGCTGGTGAAGTGCCATCAAAATAAGAGGTCTTCTGCCACTTCCTCCTTGTACTCCAAACATTGTCCATATTACAACTTGTGGAGTTATCACATTAAGTACTTGAACTATTTAACAGATTGCACCAAGGTCACAGAGGAGGGAACAACAGAGCAGGTGATGGCACAGGAAAAAACAGTGCACTTATTTCTTCATTTGAAAGCATTCTCAAACTATCTCTGGTATTAACAACCTAAGTGGAAAAATAACAATGTAATCATCTGTTTAAAGGAATGGCTTTTAGTACATTTTCTTTATGCACTGATACTGAGCATTTTCCCTCAGATGAATTACTAAACATGTTCATGATCTGTAAAGGCAGCTCCCAGGTCCTGTAAAAAAAAGAAAAACCCAAAGGTATCATAATTTGTACAGTTACCTTGATGCTATTTCTTCCCACAACCATAAGCAGGATTAGCAGATATTTACAATAACGCAAGCCTTTCTGCACACAAGTAGCTGATTTTACTGTAACATGTAATATATTGGTTTTCATGGCTGAAAGAATATCCTACTAGAACCTCTAAAGCATGTCCTTAACTTTTTCCTTTTGATGGCCATTTAGTGGGCAGGTAAATATAGAGAATAAGGAAATGAAAAGTATCCTTATAATAAGGATTGTTTTCAAAGCATTTTGATAGGTAAACTGATTCACAGAGTTTTGGAATGGATACAGTTGAAGGCACCACAGCAGGACATCTGGTCCCACCTCCCTGCTCTAGCAGGTTCATCCCAGAGCACATGGCACAGAATGGCATCTGGACAGTTCTAGAATATCTCCAGTGAGGGAGACTCCACACCTTCCCTGGTCAATCCATTCCAGTGCATGATCTCCTGCACAGTAAAGCTCTTCCTCGTGTTCACTGGAACTTCCTGGGTATCAGTGTCTGCCCAATGCCTCTTGTGCTATTGCTCAGCACCACTGAGCAGAGCCTGGTCCTTCCTCTGAGCCCTCCCTGCAGCGACTTTTGTACATGGGTGAGGTCCCCTCTGAGTCATCTCTTCTTGAGGCAGAGCAGGCCCAGCTCCCTCAGCCTTGCTCAGAAGAGAAATGCTCCAGTCCCTTCATCATCTTTGCAGCCTCTGCTGGACCTGCTCCAGGGGCTCCATGTCTCTCTTGTGCTGAGGAGCCCAGAACTGGACACAGCACTCCAGATGTGCCTCACCAGGGCTGAGTCAAGGGGCAGGATCACTTCCCTTAACTTGCTAGCAATGCTCTTCCTAGTGCACTCCAGAATCTCATTGTCATCTTGGCCACAAGGGCTCACTGCTGGCTCACGGACAGTTTGTTGTCCACCAGGACCCCCAAGTCCTTCTATGCACAGCCACTTTCCAGCAGGTTGACCCCACCTGTCTCGGTGCCAGGGGTTATTCTTCCCCAGGTGCAGGATCCTGCATTTGCCCTTGCTGAACATCAGATGGTCCTCTGCCTACCTCTTCATCTCCAACCTGTCAAGGTTCTTCTGAATGGAATGGCTGCACAACACTCTGGAGTATTGGCCATTCCTCCCAGCTTTGTGTCATCAGTGAACTTGCTGAGGAGGCATCTATCCAAGTCATTGATGAATAACTAAACAATACTGTCAATAAGTTAAACAGTACTGGACCCTGCATCAAACCTTGGGGTACACCACTAGTGCCAGGCCTCCAACTAGACCCTGTGCCACTGATTACAACCATCTGACATCTGCCTTGTATCCAGTTCCCAATTAATTTCGTATTACTTCATGGGGCAAAGCAAGAACAAACAAATGAACAGATTCAGCTGCTCGCTGAGCTCTCCTGATGGTCCCTCAACTGGCAAGAGGGGTAGTGCAGAGAAATAAACTTTCAATACAATAACCCTAATGTATAAAATGTATCAGCTTACAAAAATACTCTAGAATCTTTCACAAGCATTACATTTACTAGAAAAACAAGGTACATTCCTGATTGTATCTATCTGGCACTTAGTATGACATAATCTGTGCTCAATGTTTGCTTTCAAATATCCAAGCAGATGTCAGTTCTGAACAGTATTTGAGGTAAAATTTTAGTCACCAGGATATGATTTTTTATTTAAAGACAAATTGACTTCGCCAGTTGTTACTAGCAAATTTAAAAAACCTCACATATAAAAAAAATCTAAGTGTAAATATTATGTGCACAAAATCTTTGGAACTATTCTTTTGTGAGTATCAGTTCTCCACTGAAGTTTAGCTGTCTCAGAAATGTGTATTTCTGGTATTTCAATGCCTCCCCAACATCTAACATTTTCTTATTTTTATATAAATGAAGAATCTTTTAATTGCAGTCTTAAATGCTGGGTTTACTTGAGGTAATTTTTAATTTATTTTTATGTGATTTTCAGGCATCTTTAGATGCTCCCTGCATTTAACTAAAGTACCCATTACTGAGAAGACTAAATGTAATACTTGAGAACAGAGACAAGCACCCAAAAAAAACCCCAAAGCCAAAGAAGATATTTCAGAGGCAAGGAGGGTGCTGTAAATACTCTGTAGAGTCTCAGGTTTGTTTGTGTGACCATCAATTAAGAAAGTACTTATGTATACAAATACTACAGTTTAAGCACTTCCAAAGCAGTTGGGTAATTTCAGAGCATAAGTCCTTTTTTTCAGAAGTCATATAACAGCTTTGGTGGAAGCTTTCACTTTGCTCATGGTGGAAGCTTTCACTGTCACTCAGCTATTAGCCATAGGATTCCTCCTGACAAAGTTTCCAGGCTGCTTTAGAGAGCCCAGTGACCTCATTTTTATTACAACAAAGACCAGCTGGGCTGTTGGGTAACAGCAAGCCATAACACAGGTACTGCATATAATTTCTCTCTTAACAAGACCCTAGAGCAGATTTTCCATAGTTCACCTACAGTCATCTTCTTCCAGAATACTTCTGAATACAAACTACATATGTATGGGGGAAAGTCAGCATCTCTTACTGACTCTGCATGATTCAAGAAGGTGACATAGAGTCTCCATAGACATGTGTGGCCTTTGGGCACATGGAGAAGAAATAAGCATTTAAAATTATTACATGGGCTGGAAAAAGTCTGTGGAAAAATACAGAGTATATTAAGTTTATTTTGATGAAAGGTTCGGGGACAGATATTGCATGTGTACAAGCTTTACATAAAAAGAGAAATATTAGTATTTTTCTTTTGTTTCAACAAAAGGGACCAGTGACTGCAGCTTCCCCCCTAGGGGCTGAATCACCACTTCCTGTCAAGCACTAACACATCACTTCAGAGCTACAGCTCCAAAGTTTCAAACTGCTCCACACAGGCCAGCTTCTGTTGGTACAGTGCAGTCACTGAGCTGCAGTTCAACACTGTCAATACTGGTGTCTGGAGCTATTTTTAAAGTGCACTGCATTGTCATGAATCAGCCTTCTGGTCTCCCACTGTAATCTGTTTAGCAAATGGCACATTTAGCTACTTCAGCCACTTTTATATATGTATGTGTATATATATGCATGGTAGGCACTCAGTCTTCCATTTATTGTGCAGAATGATGAACTCATTGAAAGGATGCATTAAATAAGCAGAAAACTGCTATTGTTTTTGTTAGAATTCTTAGAATAGACATTGTAGAATGAAACCACTGAGTCCTGTGGTTGTCAGGGGCTCTAGAAAGTCAATTTTATATGTGCATAAATAAGGAAAGCTTTGCTTAGTCATTCATCTATCAGTTGGTCATTTCCTATGTATGGGCAAAAGATAACAGTGGTTAAAGGGTCTTCCCTGCAGTTTAGATCTGTATGCTGATTAAGATCAGTCAGCAAGGCATGTGGTAAAATTTCAATTTATGAATTTTTACAGTTCTTGTAAGAGAGTCATGGGGCCTGTTCACTCAAGTCTTTACCCACAACACATGGAAGTCTTAATCTTGCAGATTTTCCAATATTACAAAAGCTTAAAGAATGTTAACACTAAGTTTGATAGGAAGTGAAGCCTGTTTGTACATCAGCAATGTTTCTACATGGAGCAAAAGCTTCATTTTAAAAGCATCACAGACTTAATTTGGAGTTTTTATTTAGACTACATGGAAGTAAAATTATTTCATTTTAGCATTTACACAAAATAATAAACCCACAATATATCAGTTGTATTATTTCAGGCACTGCCCATGGACATTACAATGATAATATATTGATAAATAAATTAGGAGACATTTAAAGGAAATCAAAATCAGATTGCCACTCTAACGTGTCTTATACTGTCTTCTATCATTGCTACATCCATTGACTTTCAAAATTCCAAACTAATTTTGACTAAATATATTTAGAAATATTTAATAATCTGAAAGCAATATTTTGTCACCGTGGAAACAAAAGGATTTTTAATACTTAAATATTTAGTGACTGAAGTGGTCTGGTAATGTAAATCAAAGAGAATACACACCCAGCAAAAGTAAACTCCCCCGCTCAAGAGGGCAGTTTGATCTGGCATCCAGGACCTTGTGTTCACCAGCTGCTTAGGCTGTGTTCTGAAGTGTCCCTGTCTCAGGAGCCTGGCTGGCCCATCCTGCAGCCAGGGCTGCTGCTGTGTGACATGAGAAGGAGCTGCCCCTTCAGCAGGTGGTAGCTGTGACAATACTGACTCTGCTGGCAGTGCCTAAAACACAGCAGCTCCAAGGTGTCACGTGCTTCAACCCCTCTGTGCTCCAGGAGAATGAGGGTCTCCTCAGTCTGACAGCCCCATCATCACATCTGACAGCCCCACATGGATATCTTAGCTAACTCAGGGAGTTTTAAAAGGCACTGGAAGCCTCCATTTAGGAAACTGAATTTCATCCCAAATAATACTGCATAAGCAGCCTGCTGCTCTGGATCTGGCCTGCTTCTAACTGTAATCCTGATATGAGAGAGACTTCAAACAAGGAAAAATGAGGATTACAGCGTGAGATGCTAGGAAGGCATCACTTGCTAACAGGTCAGACTGATGTTCTTAAAAGGTATTTCTAAACCATCTGTAATACCACAAAGCTGACTGAATCTATTCTAAAAAAAATATCCACATGATGACAGAAAATGATGTGTAATTCTAGCTAAAATAATGGGCTCTCTTCCACTGAAGCCAAAGGGTACTGCTGGTTTCAATTGGACAGGACTGGTTTGAGATGGAAGTGTGGGAATTGATGCTGAATGCTTTCTAGTCTGTTGCAGTTTTATTCAGGCTCATGAGAAAGAACGTTGTTAGCTATAGGTAAAATGTTAAAATAGGACATATTCAAAAATATTTTGATTTTGTATCAATAATCTATTCCCAAATTTAAGAAATATAATTTGGAGAAGTTTCACAATACAAAAAGAGTATAGGAACATGGGGAACTTAAAGGATGAGAATGATGATGAACTAAAAATAATTCAGAAGTAGGAAAATTTTATAAGTTTGAACCTACTGAGGCAATATTTAAAGACATATGGCTCAAATCTTAGGGTGCAGACTCACTGAATAATATCAAGAATAATTTTCAAATATATCTTGCAGAGTTTAAACATAAAAGTATATTTTCCGAATAGTTTTTCTTACTACTGAGAAGAATAATCTGGTTTATCCCCACTCTTTTGACGTTTAGCTACTGGGTACAGTTTTATTCTTTGAGTGTAACACAAACTGTAGTCTTAAATTCATCCCTTTACTGATAAGAGTTTCATGTAGGGAATACCCAGATTTTTATTTGGAAAAGACAAAATTTAAAACCAGATAAAACATCAATTTCAGCAGTACACTCATGCCTATCAAACCCTGATAATCAAAGGAATATGATGTAACCTGACTGTATCTTCAAAGAAAGTTAACTTACCTTGTATTTTGTCTCTGTTCAAATTGGAGTACTTTTTGCATGTTTCCTTCTCTGTGTTGCTAAAACATTGCTCATTCTAAAAGAAGAAGCAAGAGAAATTAAAGAGAAGCAAAAATAGAGAAGTTACTTAGAAACCAAAATGTCTACAATGTCATTACATACATAGAATAAGAGTTCTTCTAGAGGCATTTACAGTTCTTTATGCCATCAAAGACTCCAAAAGTAACAGCAAGAGATATAAATACTGCAATAAATACAATAACGTCACAGTTACCATAGATTTACTGCGGCCTAAAATTTTACAGAAACAGAAAAAGTAACAAATCTCAGCTCCCCTAACTTAGAATGTAATTTTCCTAATTAATTAGCTGTGGTAAAGAGAATACCTGTTAATAGCCTAAGACATATTTTGCACAATTTAGCTGCTCTGATTCACAGAAAAGGGAACATATACAGTCATTGTCTTTTTGTTGCTGCTGTAATTGGGGATGATATTTTATTACTGTCAATATTCTTTAGGTTCTCAACATGTTTTCTAGCATTACTCTCTGAAAGTATTACAAAAATCCTTCTTCCACCCAGGGAGAATAGGAAAAAAAAGTAAGATCTTTTGATGTTTTTCTTATGGCATGAACTATATAAACTATTTAATTGCATGTAGGTCACTTCAGCTGTCCCTTCAGCCAACTTTAACAGCTCAAAGGCAAGACTTCAAAATTTTTTCCAAAATTTTTAAAGAAATTACTAAAAATATTTCAGAAATAAAATATTTTAAAATGCTTTAATAATGGAATATTAGAAGCAATATGAGAAATAGGGAATATAATAGCCCATGGGAAATAGACTGGTTCTTACAAGACCAATACCTGGTAAGGTAAGTACAGACGAGCAAGATGAAGGGTGTGATTGAGAACATCCCTTCTTCTACATCAGCACTACCCATTCTCACTGCTTATTACTCAATTCTGCATCTGAGATTGAATCACTGCTGGTTTTATGGAGCCCTATGGCCCTTCCAGGCCAGGGAGGGTCAAGAGAGCATCTTCTACATGGTGTAGAAATAAATATATATAAATAATTATGTAACTGAAAAACGAACTCACCGTTAATGAAAAATCATTCCTGGGACTCTCTTCATCAATTTTGAGAATCTCTAATGTATATTAATTACCTAATTCACCTATATAGTGAATTTTAACTGTGGAACAAAACATAAGTGGCCTGGGAAACATGGGTGAAACAACCAAAAACCCTACACATTTTTCATGCAAATTTTCGTCCCAAGCCTTAGAATGGCAACAGCCTTCCCCCCAGACTAGCTGTCAATAACAGCCCTAAATAAGTAGCTGCAAGCTGGTATCCTGGGTAGAAAACAGCAGCAACTGGGGTATCTGCACTAGTACATTTTGTATAAAGACACAGGCACCAGGAAAAACATGTCTCCCATCTTCTCTGACTTGTCCTTGAAAGCTCATCCTAAAATATAATTTTATGAAACAGGGGTAGTAAAATTATTCTAGTTGATAGAACAGATAGAACACATCTGAGAAGCTACATTATTGCTAGTTCTGAGGGAAGAAACCAAATAGACAATATGCTGCTTATGACCAGCAGAGAGGACGGGGGCCTGCTCTGTCATGTTGTTGTCCAGCTGAAGATTCTCAGGTACCATTACAACAAGCCAGGCTCTCTGGGTGACAGTGAGCTAAGACTGCAGAACTGGTAAGGAGAGTTGCAGCAACACAGATATCTTTCAGCTAACATCCTACAAACAGCAGCTGCCAACAGCAAATTAGTTGATGGCTCTGTGCTGAGGCAGTGAGCAGGGCTTTTCACAGCACAGCCCATTTGGGGTGTGCTGTAATTGGGGTTTGGTAGGTGTGCGGCAAATTCAGGAAGTGCAATTTGCACCTCTGTGCACCAGAAACGGAATGACTCAGATCCTTGAAGCTTCAATTTCAGCTTTGCTGCTGCCTCCTCATTGTTCTGACTAATACAATGATTTCATACCCAGCTAAGTATGGTAAAAGCCAGCTGCATGGCCTCTAGGTTAGAGCCAGCTCATGCTGGCGTCAAAGCTAAAAGACTCCCACAGATTTCAGGGGAGCAGCTGCAGGCCACTCCAGCTACCTGTAAGCAAAATTATTAACTACACCAAGAAACACACAAATCAAGATACATACAATACACTGCATAGAAGTCATTAGCATCTCAATTATTAGGTGTCAAATTTGAAACATCTGAAAGAAGCCAGAAATTCAAAAAGAACAAAGCAGATGGATATAAGATCTCTAACATATTAAAAACCAAGAAACTTAAAATAGGCGGCAACTTTAAATGCAAATGTAGCTCTCTAAACATAAGAAAAAAAGCCCTAGAAAAATGCCCTGTATGGTTTTGGCCCCAGATGTCCCAAATTACTGCACATCCCAAATGCACTATGCTGTGAAAAGTCCTACTCACTGCCTCAGCACATACTTGTCTAACACCGCAGGATCAGTGTCCTACGTTAACTTGGTATGACCTTGGTCCTGGGCAATGGGCAATACTGAAACTTCTCTCTTTCATGAGACTTTATATATACACACTGCCACTTTCATGGTCAGCATACACATTTACAGAATACAGGCTTCTTTCCAATTTATTTAATTACTTACAATAATTAAAGTTATTTCAAAAACCATTTTTTACTAATGGGTACAACACTTTTCCTTCTGTTTATAAATTAACTTTAGTAATTTGTGAAGAACACTGAGGGTGAAATCACTTAAAATAATGTAACATCTGAACGATTTAGTAACAGTTTTATTTCCCTGTGTGCTCCCACTGGAACCACTACTTGGCAATGCATTTGATAACTGTTTTTCCTTCTGATCTTGTGTAAGCCAAAACCTTGGTCTGACAAATGATATTGTGAGAGCAGTTATCTAAAACTGCCTGGAGCTCCGGCAGAATCAGGCCAAGGGCCTTGATGCTAGCCCTGCAAAATGTAATCAGGGTTTGCAGTTGGCTATTGGCAGAGTAATATTAAATTTGGTTCTGTAAGGCTGTTGTAACTCCAGAAAATGAAGACTTCATCATTTAGTAGTGTTCCTAGTTAGTCCACAACATTTTTTCTTAAAAAGGTGAGGATAAGGTCAGTGGTGAGACCCAGAAGCTTCCCCACCTCTCCAGAAGAACTGCAGAGAGAAAGATCAGGGTAATTTGACACAGAGGTCAGACTTTGTGTGTACTTGCTGTACAGTATTCTCTAGTCTCAGAATAGTGCAGCTGACAGCTAGGATCCCTCCTTTCTAACAGATGTCAGGTGTATTTCAGTAATATATCGAAACCATGGATAGCTTTCTGAGCCTGATGTGAAAACAGAGATTCTAAGGTTTCCCGCATGCAATTTCTAACCTCCTTAGAGGCCTCGATTATCAGCCTTGCCTGCCTATCAAGCACTACTCGCTTTTTGGGTCAAAGAGGCATCAAAATGGGGTCAGAGGACGAGCTCATTATTTCCTGTCTTCTCAGCAGTCTGCTCCCAGTGTTTCTTGGCTCCTCTGTGACGAACGTGGCATTGTTAGTGAAACAATGTCATGTTTTAATGATTTGCAAAGTACTATGAATCGTGCATATTAAAGATACTCAGAAAGCATTAACAGCTGCTATTTAGTGCAGCAAAGTTTTATAGAATTTCAAGGATATAGACTAATTATGTGTTGAACAATATGCCTTCATTATAGTGGGCATCAAGACTTCAATAAATTGGCAATAGCATGAGAGAAATTAATATAGGATTTAAAAATACTTTTAATCTAATTTGCTACATCTGAAGTAGCAATATTTGCAGGGGAGATCTTAGTTAAAGGACATTAAATGAATATTAAAAAACCCCAATGTATACTTGCCAATTATTTAAACTTTCAGAACCCACAAGGTGTCTGACCCCAGCGTGACCCGCTGCCGCTGCGCTGGTGTTACCGGCGTCATTCCCGCCGCGCACCGCCAGGAGCGCCTGCCCGGTGTGTCACGTCCCATCAGCACCTGGCGTACCCTGCGGAGCTGCCGCTCCCGGCCGGCACGACCTGCGGCCGAGGCTGTTCCCGGTTGCAGTTCCCGGTTGCAGTTCCCGGTGGCAGCTCCCGCTCGGCCCGGGCGCGCCCGGGACGCGGCGCCTCCCGGAGCAGCCCCGCCTGAGGCGGCCCGGCCGCTGCGCCGC